>JBAMBP010002983.1:0-113504 GCA_037044515.1 Phortica magna | reverse complement strand
GCCAAATGGCGCCGTTGTCGTTATCAATGGGTTTGAGTTTGTGATTCGGTTTGGGTGTCAGCGTGGTTTATATGTATGTGTATGTGTGTGTGTGTGTTTGTATTTTTTCATGCAGTTGCCGTTTTTACAGGTCGTCATCATCATCATCATCGTCGTCGTCGTTGTCGTCGTCGTTGTCGTCAGATGTCAACGCAATTTGATGCCATTTTCATTTCGTTAAAGCGTCGTTTGCGCATAGTTTTTTTTTTAAGATATTTTTTTTTTTTGTTTTTGCCGTTTTAGCGCATTTGTTGTTTAGTGTTTTTATTTGAAGTATGATGAAATGCGATATTTCAAGTGCAATTTGTGGTATTGGTTTTTGTGTTCATTAATAAATACATACATATATATTCATAAATATATAAATGTGTAAATATTTTAGTTTTTTAATTGTTGTTGGTTTTGTTTTGAGTTTTATAAATTTTTTTTTTATTTTTGGTTTGCAGTCGCGAATTGTGTGAAGAGAAATTTTACTTTAATTAGTGAATTGTTATTTTTTATTATTAAACTTGTAATTACATGAAACATAAAACATAAAACATGTATACATATTTTTCTCTTTCTTTTTTTTTTTTTTTTTACACAAAGAAAACATATAATTAAAAAAATGGTGCAATTTTTGTGCATACTATGAAAAAAAAATGCTACAAATAATTAATTGTTTCTCAAATTTTCGTATTTTTTATAAATATCTTAAAAAATTTAATATAGTTTTCATTTTCACACTTCGAATTTGAATCAATTATAATACATGCAGAATTATCATGTAAATCTTGAAAACAGATGATGGCCGATAGATGGCCCTGCATCACAATTTCTGTAAGATTATCTCATATTTCTGAACGTTAGTAGTAAGGTTAAACTCGAATCATCATCATGGCATGTCATGATGCTGGAACACAAGGCTCTGACAATTATCACCCCTCATCACACGTAAGCTACAAACTGATCCGTTCAACAAAACTCTCTCCCCACTCTCCACTAATCTATAACATTTTTTATAGCTGTTACTCTTACAATTACTGTTATTTTTTTGGCGTTAAAAAATCAATGTTTTGTAATCTGTGATTAATAATATTAAGAAAAAACAAACAATCATGCCTGTCAACACTTTTCGCGTATTTATTTGCGTCATAAAAAACACAAAAAGAAGAAACGGTCGAAGTAAATTTATTGGCTTTTGTTTTATCGAATAAATCTGTTTTAATAAATACATTTAGTTGAAAATTCCATAAACTATCACCATGAATATATTTAAATATATAAAAATATGCATGTGCGTATATATGTGCATGTATATACAGTTATTTATATACACGGCTGCATGCACGAACCAAAATGTTTGCGCTGTAAAAGTTGTAAAAGACGAAAAGCTAAAAACATACAACAATACATGCATGCATAACGATATACGTATACGAAGATTTCTATTAGTATAATATAAAAAATAATTTGTGCAAAGTTTGTTTCGGTTTTAATTCGGTGCGCTTAAAAAAATGTATAATGTTTATAATTCTTATTGTTTAATTAAAAGAAACAAAAGCAAAAAATGAGAAAATAAAAGAAAATGCTTAAAAAAATTAAATAAACATATTTAAAACATAAAAATATGCTTCATTTGTTATACGCATTAAAAACGCTTTGTACATACAAGGCTGTGTGTGTGTGCTTGTGTGTTGGCTTAATCGCTTATATAAATTTTTCAATATTAGTAGACATTTCATTAAAAGTATGAAAATAATGTATATATATTCTTTGTTTAATTTGGCTTTGGTTTACATTAAAGTTTTCCTTTTGTGACACTTTTTTGTTTGTTTGTTTGCTTGGTTGTTGCTTGTTTGTTTTGCTTGTTTTTCAGTTGCGCAACTGTTTCAAGCATACGCAATTTATTTTATTATGTTGACAATATTTTATTTGTTTATTGTTTAAACAAAACTCAAAAGGAAAACAAAAACAAAAAAAAAGTATTAAATAAAAAAATAACAATAAAAAAAAAATGCATTAAAAAAATGCTCGACTGAAAATTTTATAGTAAAATGGTGAAAAAAAAAATTGTTCACCTTTTTTTTTTTTTTTAATTTGTATTTTTTCCAAACGTTTTTGCGCTTTGTGCATTTTTCAACAAAGTTTGTCCACACTTCGCATTTGGCTGTGTGTGTGAGTGTGTGTGTTTTGCTTATGCACACACTACCATCCCCTTGCTCCCCACTCACCGCTCTATCCAAACAATTTACGATTCAATAAAATAGTGACTCGCTGAGTGGCGTTTTGGGATGTGTCTGTGTCTGGTTGATTGAAACACGAGAGGATTTATGCGAAGCGGTATTTTTATTTATGATGCCATTTTGTTGATTAACACTCTTTGATGTCAGATCGTATGTATATACATATATATGTTTGTATATGTTTTCGACAATGATGATGACACAGAAATAGCCAATAAAACTGAGAACTGTTCAATTTTGAGCACTGCCATTGTTTCTTTTTTTTTTATACACATATTTATATATAATTATTTTGATTTTAAATCTTTGCTTTTTCGTTGTTCATGACACTCAAATTTATCTTGCTTTTTTTGAAATTTCTACCAAGTCAAACAGTTTGCTCGATAAAAGTAATTATTCATTTTTAATAATATAAAAAAAAAAATAAAATAAAAACGTTTTTTGCATTAAGGTCGAAAGTATGTCAACTATGTTTATTTTATTTTTAACCAAAAAAATAAAAATAACTAAAAAATAACCAAAATATAAAAAAAGTCTACGAGACAAAAACAAAGTAATTAATTATAAATAATATTAATGCAATTGCATTTTATTCATCTTTTGAATATTAATTAATTAAACTTAGCATTTTTTTGTTTGTTTTAATTTATATACATGAAAATAAATAAATGCACTTTTTATTAGTATTGAAATTCTTACAAAAATTGTTCAGTATTCTGTTTTTTGTTGCTTTTCTTATGTTTTCTTTTTGTTTTTTTTTTTAGCTCAAACGTATAAAATGTGTCATTAAGTATCTTTGCTTAGGTATAGTTTAGAGGTCTGCATGAATTTACTTAAATTTTGAGTCCAACAAGAGCATGTTGTACTCATTTTTGAATGTAATTCATTCGCGTTCGTTTGGCTTTAACTAAAAGTTCGGCTCATTTTTATAATGAATGACTCATTTGCCTATTTGAATACATTCATGCAGACCTCTAGTATTGATACACAACAAGTGATAGAAGGGAAGAAAGTGTTGGTACCACGCCCCAAAACGACTTCATATACAAAAGATTCAGGGAACTAAGCATTTGATAGAAGAGCACACTTGCAGTGTTTTAAGTTGGTTTTGTTGTTTTTATACAAAGAAATCGTTTATCGATTATGAGTATAAAATTTTCATAAATTAAAATTTCTATTATATTATTTTTATTTGTGTACATTAGTTTCATTATTAGATTAATTAGCTTGTTTAAATGCAATTAAACACTTAAACGGCAACTTGAGTAATCTTGAAGTTCACAGTCACACTTCTTCTCAGGCCTTCTATTCATGTTAAAGTTTCATCACATGCATTTGGCATGTGTTTCTCATTGACATTATTAACATTTGCCTCAAAATTACTCGTTGCCTTTTCGTGTCTTTTTTTCCACTAAAACGAAAAATAAATCTACGTGTTGTAAATTTGCTTTACCTTATTTTACGGTGCATGAAACTTTATATGTATTTAGATTATATATATTATTTGTTTTTGTTATTAGGTGCTCGATAAGTAAATAAATGTTGTGCATTTCATTTTGAATATTTATATTCAGTGCACTTGAAATAATAATAAAGTAAAAAATAACTGAATATGAAAATTAAATTACAATTGAAATGAATATTTAAAAATTGTAAAATCAAAAAAAAAAAAAAATGGAAAAATAACAAAAAAAAAAATAAGAAAAAAAAGTGCAACGCTTTTGTTTAAAACCGATACATACCCTGGCTGGCGCTGACGTAGAGTCGCCACTCACCCGATGACCGCCCAAATTGTTGACCACACATGTGAAGGTTGCATCACGACCCTGAGCGATGGTGACATTCTCCAGCGGAAAGACAAAGTCCGGCTCGAAGGCGCCCACTGTTGGAATTTTGTTTGAAATCGAAAATTCTTCATTTCATTGATCATTTCGATGAAGAACATTTGTTGAACAACACAATTAACAATTAATATCAAAAAACATTTCAAAAGCGGCAGCAGCAATGACGACGACAACGATTAATAAACAAACAATATTCAAAACGCATCTTGCAATAATAGTGTATCTGTGTGGGCGAGCAGTTATGTGTGTTTCGTGGTATGAGTAGTTTTGTTAAATGAAATAAATGAATTAAGCAAAAACTCTTAAATAAAGAAATGCATACGAACGTGTGGAAAATGCAATTAATGTTTGTAAATATATCGATGAATAGCACACTCTGTGTGTGTGTGTCTCTGTGTGTGTGTGATTGAAATGCATAGGATGTTGTTTTTGTTTTGTTTTGTTTTAATTGACATGATCAACTTACCAATGCAATTGCAGATTAGCAAAAAGAGCAACAGTTGCCAACGCAGGCTCACACTTTGTTGATGCGTCACTTTCAGCAGTTTGAGCAACTCACGCAATCGATTAGAATTTATTGTTGCGCTTGTTGCAGATGATGCTGCTTTGGTTGCGCTTGTTGTTGTTTTCTTTGTTGTAGTTCTCTTATATTCCGTTGCCATAATCATAATGCAATTATTACTATTATGCCAAAGCGCATTGCAGAATATCAAAGAGTCTTTTATCGACGAACGTTGTTAAGCGAAGTAAGCTCACTAGAAGTGTAAGAGAGGTTTATTTCATTAAAAATTTGTTTTCATTCATATAGTTAGTTTATAAAGCATCGTTGCATCTTCGAACATCTTGAGTTTTATAATATTGTTATACTATTAGAGAATAATAAGATAATATCTTGAAATTTCTTTCAGGAACACTAATCACTTCTTATAAACTTGAAAGGTATACTAATGATTTAAAAAAAAAATTTAAAAAAATATAAAATATAACAAGAAATCAAATGAGGTAAAACACAAGTTTGTGGCCCATGGGTGTGTTTGTTTTAACACATGTTCTTTTTTTTCCTATCACTTTTGCTTGCAGTTTATTTTTATGCTGCGCTCTGAAGTTTACTAATTGAATTTCTGTGCGCAGAGCACAAAAATGCTTAACTTTGAATTGCATTTTCTAGACCAACCACCCAACCAATAACGTCACTGTCACTCACAGCACCTTTCGCCATTAACAGCAAACTTTCAACCTCAAACAGCTTCATTATCAACTAACTAACTAACTAACAAACTAACTTAGCGAATGTCTGTGCACATGACCGATTGGCGGGCAATCTGATTGACTGCCTGACTGCTTGACTCTCATATTGCCGATTGTTGCACTAAGCGCAAACGGTGTTGTGTAACACCATTCAAAGCAATTGTGTTAAGGTTTTGAGTTTCATTTGCATCTGCAATTGCAATTGTTAAAATTCGATTGTCAAAACTCAATTGAAACGTTTTAATTAAAGCATCTTTAAAGCAATTTTTTATATTATTATAGATAAATTTGAAATGAAAAAAAAATATATTATTTAATATGAAAAATCAATATGCTGTTACTTAACACAATGTTGCCTTACAAAGCTGCAGGAAATTTTAATTAGCCAAGCGCATTGTGGCAAAGCGAAAAATATAAAGAGACAAGAAAAAAGTTAAAAGTATCTAGAGCAAGTAGCAAAGCCTAATTATTTTAGGTGAAGGTGAAAAGTGTACGTCAACGTTGACAAAAAAAAAAAAAGACCAAAACTGATTTAAGCCGTGTGCCTTTATGTGTTGCAAAAGGGCTTCAGCATTCTTTGGACGGAGCGCGGAATGGACCGCTGTGATGTTGTGTAGAATATGGTGTGTCGCATCAGTGATGCCAACAATGATGTTAATGGCTTAAAGTGGTAGAGCAAGCATATAATACCAACTGCAAATATACTACACACACACACACACACACACACACACATACAGGCAACACAAACACTTACGCTGTGAAACAACGGCAGGCTTACATAGTAGATGCATAGATAGATACGCAGATATACTGACACAAACATACAGATACAAATATATGTATGTATGTACATGGTGGCATACAGAGATAGAGCACGTATCTAATAAAACGCTACGTACGCGTTTCACAGCCAATGTTGACTTCGAATATTGGAATGGGTTGCTTTGAGTGCTTCGAGTGTGCCAGCGTGCCAGTGGGCAGGGGTGCAGGTTAGCACAGTTGTCGCACGAACGTAAGAAGGGTCGCATAAGTTTATGGCAGGAGAGGGTCTGAGTATCGCTTGACATTGTTGCTCAGCTCAACTTTGTTAAGTTGAGTGCGCAGCTGAGTTGAAGACTAATCAAGTCTCGTAGGTGATTTGAGTTTTGGTACGCAGCGCTCGACTGCTTATTTGCATTGTGTGTGTGAGTGCGTGTGAGTGTGTTAAACTTGTTAAAAAGCGGCGCAGAATAGCTAGAAATAAATGCACATTGTGCAAATATTTCCATTTTTAGAATTAAAACAAAAAATAATAATAATAATAATGATAAAACAGTAATATTTTGTCTTTTAATATTTACTTAAGAGATGTTGTGTACCGTCAGAGTGAAATAGAAACGAATTTGCTCAAACGACAGAATAATGCTCATTAAAATTTGTCAGTGTAAATATTGCCAAGCAAACGGAAAAAAAAAGAAGAAAACAAACGTGCAGAAACCAAAGCAGAAGCGATGCAAACAAAGCTGAGGGCGTGTTGACTCTTCTATTATGGATATAAAAATGAATTGATGGCATGAAATGAAAATGAAATGCAACACGTTGTTGCAGTCTGCCATAGATAAACGACGACGTCTAAAGCCAAGCAAAAGACAAGCCAAACCATCGCACAGCAAGACAGAAACAAAGCCGCGTACAAACGTTTTTGCACAGTAGCAGCGACATGGACGGCGACTGGGTGGTGACTGGTGAGGTGAGGTGAGCACAGCCAAGCAGATACAAAACGTAAGTAAGTAAACAAAAACAAGTACATGAAAAAAAAAACAAAAAAAAATACAAGAAGAAAAATAGTATATTTTTAGCACTGTCGCCAAGAGCCAACTCAGACCCAGCCAGCCAACCAAAAGTGTACCGAACTTCAGTGAAGTGATAGCGAAGTGTAGCGCGACCATGACTGTGCTCGTTGCCATGTTCACGCTGCCATTGCAACTGAATTTATTATGTGCAAATGTAAATAGCTGCACGTAGCGAGCATTAGATGTGCGAGCCAAGTTGGTATGTTTGCCGCTGTAAGCTTATAAAGAAACTAGTGCTAAGCTTACGAAAAACTATGCAACCGTGCTGGCAGAGCGTCACTAAGCGTGAAGATGCAATTTGCTACGACATCGAAAGATTGTTTCCTTGTAAGGTATAAGGCTAAGGCTAAGCATAAGCTTCTGCTCTCGTTTACTAAATAAGTTGATTGTATGCAACGTTTAGTTAATACAAGGTAATGTATCTTTGTCTTACTGCGCTCACCGCACCAGCTCTTTTCCAGCCGGTCCACCTGACTAATCTCAGTGCACAAAATATTCTTTTATGTGTCAGCTTTGTTTGTCATATTGTTGCATGTTGTAAACGCTTAGCGATTGTGTAAGTTCGTAGTGTTTTTGCATCGATAAACATAACTCTTGTGTTTTTCATTGATTGATTGATTGATTTAAATTGATTTGTTTTCACTTTACGAGTATAAGTTAATTTGATTCATTCAATATAATTTATCTTTATTATTGTTGTAGTTTTAGTTTTTCAACGGCAATTTTTAAGTTCTCTCAAGCGCTTAAGCCACATGGCCTACTTCACTGTTGAAAGTATTCGGATAAACGTGCCTATAATGGTTCCTGGCTCAGTTATGACAATTAATAGAATCGAGATCTTTAAGCCATGTTGTAATTCTGTTAAAATTTCTATCACTGCCGACTTTAATATAGTTTAGCAATGAGTATCATCTTCACATCTTATGGCTTATCAATGAATTTCAATTCGAATTCGGAAACAATCAATAAAATCGTCAGTTAGTCAAATCTGCAAGCGTATCCTTTAATGGAACATGTGCCCAATCTTTGGTACCAATAATCATGTATGGTTTCTTCAGTTAAACACGACAAATTGAAGTTAAGTTTTTCTTTATCTTAAATAGTTTTTTCTTCAAGTCAAATAAAGACGTAAGCTGACTTGAATGAAAGGGAATCAATGTGTTAATAGCTAATAGCAGACAATAATAAAACCCGATGGCATAACCACATAACATAATACAACACAACATGCAGACTCGTATTTACAGTGCCTATTGAAGACATGTTCTATGTTCTATGTGTGTGTGTTTGTTTGTGTGTTTATGGCTGACATTTTAAATTATTCACTTGGGAATGCAAGAACTTGCGTTGCTAAGTAAACTGTATTAAACAGACGCACGCACACTAACACACACTTGTATATAAGAAAATGAGTTCAAGTCCAGTCTTGAAACACGTGCTCAGACTAACAGAGACAGACACAGAGACAGACACAGCGACAGACAGAGACACAGAGGCTGAGATTAAGTCAAGTCGTGTTAAGTCAAGTTAAAATGTTAGCCGACAGCAAAATGTCCTTGCCGTCAACACTAGGCAGCACAGCATTGGCAAAGGTAGCGAATTGCATACGGCGCGGAGGCGTTGACCACGACGAATCAAAGCATGACACATATATATATATTTATTTTTGTTTTTTTCCTTTTTGGTTCAACTGGCTTGTTGTCATAGTCAGCAAAAGTTACAACTAAGTAGTGACTATATTTGCTTAACCTCAGTTTATTGCCGGCGACTGAGATATAACACACACACACATACATTTATATACATATATAAAGTATATGTATTTGTAGAATCATAGAAACAAAAACAAACACATACATGTGTGTCTGACGCAAACGTCCATATTTGTGCATATAAATGTGTACATACATATAAATATATATGTGTGTGTGTTTGTGTTTGGCTTGAAGCAATGACAGTTTGAATTTTGCTGATGTAACAGTTTTGAGCTTGTGTCACAATGGTTGAACAGCAATGAGCAATGAGCATTGAGCGCTGACCAAGTGTTAAAGAGTGGAGAAGTTTGGCTTGTGGTGAAAATGTCACACTTGCTGAGCACACGTACACTCACACACACACACACATACACATGCACACAGAAGAAAATATTCAAACCGACACGCACGAATAGTTACAATAGTGCTCGAGTACACATGTATTGTGAGTGTGTGTAAGTGTGCAAGTTTGACAGTCATATTCGATTGACATTGCGTATACGCAATATAACTTTGTTGTTGTTGTTGTTATTGCTGCTGTTTTTTTTTTTTGTGTGTCTCGTTATGTTATTTTCTCGTTCAACTGCATGACTCGATTGTCAAATCGTCATCGAGTTGAAGTAAGTCATATCGCACAACGACATTCACATTGACAACAACAAGAACAACGACAACGTCGCTAAATTTGTCCTTCGGCATTTTGTGTCAAATTGACAAATGCATTCATTATAGTAGGCGTCATTTTTATACATTTAACACTTTTGTGCGGTCGAGCATTTAACGCGCCCCAGCCCCCGAAATGACCAAATGCCCATCGCATATCATCGTGCTTCAGACATGTATGTATCTGTGTATGTGTGTGTGTGTGTGGACTCATGCACATTGTTGTAATAATAATAATAATAATCATAATCATAATAATGTTAATAATTCAACTTCGCATGGTGTGTGACAGCGCAAATAATTTGATGATGCTGCGAATTTTGAGAACATGTTTAGTTCGCATTTTATGGGAACGCACATATGTATGCATGTATGTGTGTATGTACCTATGTATTATATATTATGTTATTCACATAGTTTGAGGCAAAGAACTAAAAATAAAGCGAGGAAAGTAAATAATTAAAGTGCTTTACAAATATAAAAATTAAAATTTAATCTAAGTTGTTAACGGTAACTAAATAACTCACAAACTAGACGAGATAGATCTGTCTATCTATAGATCGATCCAATACTTCTTATACAATATTTATATGTATAACTAACTAAACAGTTTTCCTCATTTAATGATTTTCTATTAAAAACATATATTTATGTATGTATGTATGTATGTGTGTATGTATTTATGTATGTAAGTGTTTATACATGTATGTATTTATGTAAATAGTAATGCAACTTCATGAGATCCATGCCTATTATAATCATATGTATCATTTTAACTGCAGTAATTTTTAAATTTAATGTGTTTTCGTTCAAGTATTTATAATTCACAACCAGTTAATAGTTTGGTTTGAGTGACATTCTCGCACAAATTTTTACTAATTGTTGCAAAATATATATGTATTTATCCAAGTTCGAAGTATATACATATGTATGGATGTATGTGTAAGTGTGTGTGTGTATGTATGTGTGTGTATGTATGTGTGTGTATGCATGTGTGTGTATGTATGTGTGTGTATGTATGTGTGTGTATGTATGTGTGTGTATGTATGTGTGTGTATGTATGTGTCTGTATGTATGTGTGTGTATGTATGTGTGTATATATATGTGTGTATATATATGTGTGTATATATATATGTGTGTATATATATATGTGTGTATATATATATGTGTGTATGTGTATATGTGTGTATGTGTGTATGTGTATGTATGTATGTATGTGTATGTATATGTATGTATGTATGTGTATGTATATGTATGTATGTATGTGTATGTATGTATGTGTATGTATGTGTATGTATGTATGTATGTATGTATGTATGTATGTGTGTATGTGTATGTATGTGTATGTATGTATGTATGTATGTATGTTTGTATGTATGTATGTATGTGTGTGTATGTGTATGACAAACAGGCTTTCCTTATTATTTTTAAATCTATAATAGAATCGGATTAAAATTAAGTCTTGATTTCTATTTGGCAAGAATGATTTATAGTTTTTTTTTTTTTATTTTTATTTAAATCACTGCATTAGTTTTTATTTTTCAAATCTAATTTTACTAATCACAAAAAATAATTATTATTAAAAATAATCCTTAAGTGTAACAAAAATGATTCCTTGGAATCAAATAAATAGAAAAGTAAATTGATTTTGTGAGAACTTGAAGTGTGTTTCCGTTCAGAGATTAAATGTACTTGTGTCTTGTCAAACATTTTTCTTTTATTCTCTAATTTATTTTATTTCATGTGTTGCATAACGAAATCAATTTCAAAACTTTGTGCAAAATAGAAATATTTTGTAATAAAATTTGCCCTTAAATAACTTTCGGAATGCAAAATTGTTTTCAATTGTAAACAATCAATTATTAAATAATAATTCGTTAACTGACAAAATGTTCGATAAAATCCGATTCGCATTGCAAAAAAAGAAGATTTGTTGTTGTCTATGATATCGGCAGCTTAAATACAAAGCTACAAATATAAAATATTATACGCTTGTTTGTTAAATATTTGAAATTTTTTTCTGAATTGATTTTCAGTCAAATGCTAATTTAACCTTTGTCAAACTTCATTGAAACTTTTCTATTGATTAAAATTCAATACGAAATTTGCGTTAAACTTTTATGTTTGATTTTTGACTTTGCAGTTTATATAAAATGCCAAATATATATTTGCTTTTTTTTAAAAAAAATTTATTAGTTAGACACAAAAAAATTGAAATAAGGCGGAAAATATATATATATGTATGTATATATATAATGCAAACTGGAAATTATTTTTGTGTTGCGCCACAGAATTTAATTAAAAGTATTTGGGTATTTTTTTGTTGTTTTTGTGTGTGTGTGTGTGTGTGTGTTTTTTTGTACGTTGAAATTCTTTTCGTGCTTTTCGTTTGTCATTAATTTAAAAATTTGTCACAACCCTTTTCAGTGGCGACGAAATCAGGCATACACACACACACACACACGCATGCACACACACACACCCACATAACGTCGCACACACATGCAACAAATATTTTATTGTAAATTCACTTTCAGTTGGCGGCGCTTATAGTACATATGGCATACCGCACACCGCACGCCCCCAGGCCTTCCCCCTCTTCCCACCCAGCAACCATAAGTTAGTGAACATTTTACGTTCGCTGCATTCGCACAAAATTTGCGACATGAAAAAGGCCGAATTTCAAGCGTTGACACGACACATGAGTTGACTAAAGTTAAGTTGGCCATGGTTTGGGTGACATTGAGGTCCATTCATAGACTCATAGACAAATCAACAAACATTCGCATGCATGCATGTATGTAACTTATCTTCGTCTCAGTGAAGCATGCAGATACGGTATGCTTGTATGCATGTGTATGTGTGTGTGTGTGTGTATTTATGCTGCCGTGCGTTTGCTTGAGGGCAAATATTTTATGCGCTTTCATTCTGCATCAATGAACCAATTGCTTGGCTGGTTTGTTGGTTAGTTCGTGTCTGGCAACTGTCAGAGGTCAAAAATTCATTTGCCAACCGTATTTGTCTGTCTCTCTGTCTCTGTGTGTGTCTGTGTGTGTGTGTGTGTGTGTTTGTGTGTGTGTGTACACACTGCGTTCACTTGCATGCAGACAGTTAATTTCCTATTTGATATTTGCTGTTAATCTAATAAATATATGAAAGCATGAAGTGCTCTAATGAATTTCATTAGCACTCACACACACACACACACTCACATACACATGTGTGTATACAAAGTGTTTTATGTGCAAGTAATGCTGTGCACTTGGCTTGCCTTATTCATATGTATGTCTATGCTTGACCTGCTCGTGCTTAAAAGCGTAGAAAAGCCTTGCTTGAACTGTGCTTGATCCTTTTAATCTTTAAATTAATCTTATTTTAGTATAAACTTTGTTGCGCACTGCTAGAATACACATAAGTCACTTGTAATCCTTTGTCACAGTTCATGATTCTGCAGCTCATTCGGCTCACTTGGCTTGTCTTCACTTTGTCGTGCTGTGTTTGTTTAACCTCATCCAGCCAGTCTTGCTCGTCATACATCTTTCTTTCGCTTGCCAGCGTTTTTGTTATTTTTGTGTGTGTTTTTTTTGTTTTTTTTTTGCCCAAAACCAAAAGAAAGAATTGCCGAGCAAAGCAGTTGCTCATAAATTCGTTTAGCCGCTTTGCTCATTGCTACTTTGGGCGCTGCCTGCTGTTTGGCTGCCTCTACTGCCTTGGCTTGTGATTGTCGTGCTGCCGCTGCTGTCATCGCCTCTCGTTTACTCATTCACGTTTGTGGTGTTCTAATGCGCACATTTAATACAATTTTACATATCTTGAAGTCTATTTTGGGGTTTTGGTTTATTTTTTTTTTCGCTTTTTTTGTTAATTTTTCTTTTGCACACTTTCGCTTTTACACGCACTCTTTGTTGCTATGGGTGTGTGTGTGTGTGTGTGTGCGTGGCATAAGCTTGTCTAAATTTGTCTGTGCAAAGATTAAAACTAAGGTCATGTTACAATAGTCAGGCTGTGTGTGCCCCCAAACGGTAGCAATTCTTGAACTTGTTTCTGTTTCTCAGCTTTATTTTCTTTTGACTTTGACTTTTCTTTTGTGCGTTCGTTCGTTCGTTTGTTTGCATACCTGGGGAGTTGATGATAACAATAATCCTTGACAAGCCATAAACATCTTAACGTCGCACAGTGTGACATTTCTACAACGACAGCCAGCCAGCCAACGAACGACGAGCGACGAGCAAGAGCAACAGAAAGCGGAACAGAACGTCACGACGTCGACAAATGGACCAGTAACTTTGTATACGCGACCTTTGCACATTTCATGCTATCCCAAAGCGACATTTTGTCAGTCTTTCCTATGTCTGTCTGTCTGCCTGTCCGTCTGTTCGCTTGTCTTTTCATCTTTCCGTATATTTAACTGTCTGAGGCTGGTCGCCAACCGCCGACAGCATTTAAAAGTCAATTTTAATGGCTGCTGTCGTCGTCGGTCTTCGCATATCATTGTTGTTGCTCTTGTTGTTCTTGTTGTTGCTGTTGTTGGCCCAAAAGTACTTTACTATTTCGAAGTAACCTTTTAGCTTCGCTGTTGTTGTTGTTGTTGGGAAAAGCCGTCTCGAGCAAAGTGCCTCACATGCCAACCTTTGTGAAAAATGCGACAGTCGACAGTCGACCATCTACCACAGTCGACGCAGGCCTCATGGCGGGCGTCCGTTTGGGGTCGTCGGCATTAAACGGCTGAACACGGTGACTCTGAATCGTAGCAACGAGCAGCTAATTCGTTTATTACTGTTATTGTTGCGTTGACATTATTTAAACGTAAGCCACTTGTCAGCAAGTCTCATTTAAATAATTCTCTCGCGTTCTCATTTGGGTGTGCGCTTTGTCCTTTTCGCTTTTTGTTTGTTTCTGCCACTGTCTGTGTGTGTGTGTGTTTGTGTGTGTGTGCGTTTTTATTTGTTAAGTATCATTTCCTGTTGCTGTTATTGTTGTAATCTTTTCATGTCTTTCATTGTTTTTGTTTTGGCTGTTGTTATATTACTTTTGTGCAAAGCGAAAATGTAAGGCGTTTTAGTTATGTCTGTCAGTCTGTCTCTTTGTGTAGAAATCGCTCTTGAACTTGTGCTGTTTAATGTTACGCTGATCATGTGTCTTGCACTTCTTCAAATTTTTACTTTATTAAGAGTCACAATGCAGTCTAAAAAGCATTGCAGTTACCGCAAATCAAGCCATTCATTTTACAAAATATTATCTTTTCATATACTCTTTATTAACCTCAACGCTCTGAGGTTGTCTTGATTCATTTGTAAATTCATAATTTTGCTTTGCTTTTGTTGTGGTTTTAATTTGTATCGAAAAGTAGTTTAATCAAAGGTATAAAATATTTTATATTTTATAAAATGAGTCTTTAAAATGATTCGATAATTTTGTTGTACATTTTCAAATTTAATTAAATAGAACATGTCTTCATTAAATGAAGACAAATAATTTCTTACTTTTATTGTTATTTATTATGGAAAATGTTGCAGTTAATAAGGCAAACTAATTTTACATAAATATTTCAGGTTATATTTAATATAAATTTATCTGTTAATATGCAAGTTGCTGTTGTTGTTGTTATTATTATTATTAATATAGGCAAAACTAATGAGCAGTACTTAGTAAAGTGGTTAGCGCATATGTGTGTGTTTGTGAATGAGCTAAAGAAACAGATTTATACATAGAAACATTTAATGTATATACAGACATTCAAATAAGGAAACAAAGAGTCAATGCAAATGTTGTGTAAATGATCTGCTTCGCTTGGTAATTGTGCTTTGGCACGCACACAGTTGCGTTCGTATGCACACATACACATGTGTAGTATACAAGAACCAGAGACTCTCATATGCACATACAGCGATAATAATAAAATTGCCTAATAAATATGCTCGAGTTATGGCAAAAGAAAGGCAAACAAATAAACAAACAAACAAACAAACGAGCAAATGAACAAGCAACCGACGGCTGGACGGACGAACGGACGGACGGACGGCGCGAGCAAGCCAGCAAGCAAAACGTGCAACAAAGCCTCGCAACGCATAAAGGAAGCGAATCGCATTAAAAAGTGTAGAAAAAAGGAAAAAAGCCGTCACATTTATTATATTTGCAGTTTTGCTTTTCTCATACAATTTTTATTTTATTTAAATACCCTACACAAATGTCATGGGCATTACACTTGCATAGATCGTTTTTTATGTCAATCAAATTTTTTTTTATTTCTTATTTTATTTCAAAGGTGATTTCAATATCAGGCTGCTTTAAGTTAGAAGCGATCACAATTTCTACTTGCCATATCTTTTATTTGGTTCTATAATATAAAGTACTATCTTTATATATGGTTTACTTTTAAAGAAACACTTCTATAACTCGGACAAACAAAGATCGGCCAATCTTCGAATCTTCTGGCTTACTGGTTCTATCGTAGTTGCTTCATATTATATAATTATAATTGACTGATGTTACTTTCAGTGAGTGTTACTTGGCTCATATTAGAATATTTTGCATTTCTTGTGCCTTAGATTTATTATAAAGAAGTTATAATGCAACTAATATTTATCGCTTTAGCAAAATTGTACTGTTTCAACTTAAATGAAAGAAATGCACAAATGCGCACGTTGCCTGAGCAGACTTAATGTCAACTGCTTGTGTGGCCAAAGTTTTAATTGATATTCTTATATCTTATCTCATGGCAGGCAAAACTTAAGTTTTATTTTATACTTTATTGCTGATTGTTTGTGCTTGAGGAGTGCAGCGCATTAAAGTTTCGCTCTTAACAGGTTTTTCATTACATTTCCGGTGTTTCTTTCTTTCCTTTTTTTGATATTTATTATTTTTTGATACTTTTAATGTCTTTGTTTTTTGCTCGTATTAATTTGTCGTTGGTTTTGTTTGTCTTGTTGTGCAACTTTCTTTTTTTTTTACATTAAATTTTTTGTTATTCATTCGCAAATGAAGTCAAATGTTGTTATCAAATAAATAAAGGCGAAAGTTTAAATCTAAAAAGTTAAGGCAATGAATGAATTTTGTTGACTGCACAAGTTTTTTCCACAGCACAACTGTTCGCCCTTCTAAATATTCATTGCTCTATCTTGCATCTCTTTCGCGCCATGGTGCTCATAGTGCGACACCATGGCTTTTACATGGCTTAACTGAACTTGACTCGTTTGTTTACTTTTGCATTTGTGTTATACGAATTACGTATACGACATGGTACCACGTCCAGTGCCAACATTCAAATAATAATAATAATAATAATAAGAAAAACAGGAACGAAAGTAGGAAAAAACGAACGTTACCTTCTTTTATTTGCTATGAATTATTTAATGTTTGTGCAAGTGGCTTTGTTTTCTATTATGCTTTTTATTGTTTTTGCATTTGCATTTGTGTTTTTAAATGCCGCACTGATGCCTTTTTAATTGTGTTTATTTCTGGTTACTAGGACACGTTATCTTTTGTCTGTGTGTGTGTTTGTGAGTGAGTGTTGCAAGATCAACGCTCGTTGTTATCTAACTGTTTTTTATTTGACGGTACTTGTTTCGAGTAAAGCTTTAATTAAGAAAAATAAAAGACGTTGCAGAGCCGACAAAGTGTTGATCAGCAACCAAAGAGCAGTCGATATTTATTGTTGCTCGAGCTGAATTTTTGATATAATCACTGTTTTCCATAATGAACTAACTGATATCGAATGAGACTGTACAAGTTTGCTATTCTTATAAAGTGACCTGTGTGACCATGCCCACATTAAGTCGCAAATAGGCGATGCTATACCCAAATTTCCTTTTTTAGTTCATTAAACAGAATATTTCCAAGTGGGATCAATCTTAAGTGTCATGTATTTCTTAAATTTCCTAAGTCTCAACTAGCAAAAATATCGTTGCATACTTATAAGCGCTCTCGTACTCAACTTACAGTCATGCTGCAAACAATGAATCTTTTCTCAAGAAAGCATTCAATTTACTTGGCGCAAATTAAGTGGCGCATAAAATAAGATATCTTCAACAAAGATATGAAAATATTGATATAGTAAAGCGTTGCGATATAAATCATGTTTAGCATTGTGAACATTTTTCGCATGATTTATGTGGCATGTCTTTTATACTAAAAGTCTAACTAATTTATTTAACCTTTGTATGAAAAATATAAATAAATAATACAGATGAGTAAATGAAATTAAGCTGACTTCATGTTAAGTGAAGCTTTTTGCCACAAGTATTAGTAAAAATTCATAGATGCATTGAGTTTGTTGTTGGAGTTGGAGTTGTTGTTGGTGATGTTTTGTTCGTTGTGCGTTTTACTTAATGTAAAATCTTTTGTTTGTCGCGCTTATTGTTATTTTGCTGTTGTTGTTGTTGTTGTTGTTGCTGTTGTGGTTGTTGTGGCTGTTGTGGTTGTTGTCTTTGTTTGTTCGTTGCGTTGCGTTGCGTTGTTAGTACATTTGGTAATCGTCATCGTGTAACGACGTGGCATAATAATAGTTTCAATTTCTTTTGTTAACGTTTATTTTATTGTTGTTGTTTTGCTGTTGTTATTATTGCATTTGTGTGCGCGTGCCTGTGTGTGTGCTAACTAGTTTTGCATTTGTGTTCACAGGGCGCGCTTTTGTGCTCATATTTAAATTGATCTTTTGTAAGCCATAAACAAAAGAGTTAACTTACTTCGACAAATTTATGCTAATTTGTTTTTAATGTTATTATTATCGCTTTTGTTCGTCCTCTCTCGCTCACACACGTGACACACACTTTCTGTTGGTCTGTTGTTTTCTATTTTTTCTACATTCATTACATTTACAGTAAACATCTGTTTATTTATGCATTCATTTATTTGTTGCTTTGTTTTACTTCCGATATGGCCAATGACCCTCCCTTGTTTATATTATGTGTGTAAAGTTTTGATAATTACTTTTTGGCGCCTTGTTATGTATTATAATCAAAGCATTTATTGTCTGAAGATATTTATCTGAGTGTTGTATTTTCTCTCTTGAATGTGACAATTGTTAGTTTGTGTTTTATTGACCAATTTTATGCATAAAAGGAATGATCAGTGAGATACATGGCTCTATACTTTCTTCGGATCTCAAGTAGGCAAACGATCGATCGATTTTTTCTCGCTCAATAATTGGAAGAGGTTGGAATTGTTTTATTGCATAAATTTTGAAATTCAGTTTTAGCTTAAAAGCGAAATATAATTCTGAACAATGACTTTTCTGATCCCGAAACGATCCTCTGCTTAAAATAGCAGAACAATCGTTGTCTCATAAATTTGGCCAAACGAGGTGATGAGAAGTTTTCAGCGTTGTTTTTTTTGTTACTTTTTCGGTTTATTTTTATTTAATATTAAATATTTAAAAATAAATTTTCATTATAAAATGAAATAGAAATGCGTATTTTTTCAATAATAAATGAGCAGACAATGAACATGGTTTCTTTGCAAATGCTTCATTTCATTAAACATGTTAATTAAAGCAATGAATAAACAATAACAAAGGCCTGCAATGACTGAAACACTGCGAATGCATAAAGCGGCACAAAGGACACAAATGATAAATAACAATAATTAATAAAAGTGCACATATTCCTTATAATTTACAGACGCTCAAACAAATTGGCGCAACAAAGGCAAGGATGACTAACAAGGTTGCATGCATGGCAGCAAAAAAAACCATACAACCAACAAATATTTGTAAATAAAAACCTACAAAATACATGAAAATTACAATAAAAAAAAATGAAAAAATATTAAAAAAAATGCTGCTCAAAAGTGAATTACAACGAAGACTGAAAAAGTTGACTGCGCAAAAATTTATTTAATTAATTAAATATAATTCAACGAAAAAGCGAAAAAAATGGCACGCGGCAGAGAAGTGCTTGGGTAACTATTTGTTTGGTTGGAGGTTTGGCGCGGTTGGCACGCCAAAAGGACAACGGCAACAACGGCAACAACAACAGCAACAACAGCAACTATAACAACAGCCAACGTACAGTAGCAACAGCAGCTGCTGTCAGCCTGGCTGTCATTTACAATTTTAATCTCATTGTGCAGTTTTAGCTTCAGTTCAGTTAAACGCAACGCTGCGAAAACAGTTGAAAAGAGTTTTTGCCGCACTGAGCACAGGTAAACTTTTCTTATTGATGGCATAAAGCGGGGTGTGTGGCAAAAATAATAATAATAATTATGAAGACAATGAAAAAAGGAAGCCAAGTCATTTGGCATACTTAAACATGCGCGCATGCAAGAAATAAAACGATACCTGAGACCGAGACCGAGACCAGCCATGAGATACGCTTAGCTGAACTTATTGCGACAGCAAAGAGTTGAAAAGGCAAAGCGCTTCTTTAAGCAAACGCCATGTTTACCATTAACTAATAAATCACTTTCAATATTAATAAAACATAAATCAAAACAGTTAAGCAAACAACAAAATCTAAAGTAACTGAGCATAAGGAAACAACAAAAACAACAAAAACAACAACAAGCACAAAAGCAACAACAAGCACAAAAAGTATGAAATTAGTGCGACGCCAGAGCAGCGAAAGTATAAAGTTAAAAAGGAAGTGAATTGAAAGTTTTTCGCACTTCTGAGTCTGTGGCTTAGCGTTTGGAGTGACGGCGTTTCAAAATGCAACAACAACAACAGCAACAACAACAGCAACAACAACAGCAACAACAACAGCAACAACAACAATAACAACAAACTCAATAACGCAAGTGAAGTTAAAGGATTACGCAGCGCCTTGAGCTTAACCTGTAAGACGCGTGCTCCGTTACAAAAAAAAAGGGATTCAAATATTTATAAACAGTTATTTTCAGTTTTACCGAAACTTTTATGCGCTTTCAAGCGTTATATAACAATAAGTAAAACTATTGATTGAAGATCTTGAGATAAGAGGACATATTTTCTATCATAATGTATTATTTCTAGATGAACTGTCTATAGAGATTCGACTAGGCGATATACATGAAGATACAAGACTTGGTATCGAATGGGATCAAAGAAAGTCGTCATATAAAAAAATACACATAGTTTTGCCATGATCGACCGTTTGTTTTATACACTCAAGATCGCCTTATGTTATAAGCAAATCTGCAAAGTATCATCATCAAAGTATTGAAAAAATCACATGATCCCAGGCAGATCAGCTCATCTGAACGGTTTTTAAGAAGTCTTATTGAAATACATACATGGTTATGTTGGTTAATATCAGTTGTCTCACTCACACTCTCTGCATTGGCACAACTTCATGAGACAGCTAAGCATAAAACACCGTTTTAATAAGTGTACGAAAAAGAAGATTGCAAAGAAAACGAGTAATACGTATAAAAATATAAAGGACTCACAGCAAATAACAACAGAGGGAAAACTTTTATGTTTAAGCGTCAAAGCCAAAGTTCAGCTGGAAGTTGTGTTTGAATTGCTTTTGGGGTCGAAACGACTTCAATGACTTGAATTGAGTAAACTTGCAGGTAACTGCAGCTGCTAGCAAGAAATGAATTGTGTTGGTGCTAGTGCTAGTGCTTGTGTGTGTCTGAGCAAGACCATAAAAACGAATGCTCACGCACGCACGCATGGCAGCACAGACGGTTGGACGGACGGATGGACGGACGGACGGACGGATGCACGCAAGTAAGCGTCACTAGTAAAACCGCCGCCAATGCGCCAGGAGCGTCAGGAGTCGCCAACAGAGCCAAGAGCGCCAACATCGCTAACATTGCCACACAGCAGTCAAAAGTCAGCGAAGCAGCGGAAACAGCGCACCGGAAATGCATTTTTGGTGCGTGTTGCTATTTTCACTTCCTCACAACTCTTTCGTTTTTACCTCAAACATTTCTTTATTTTTATTTCTGTTTCTGTTTTTGTTTTTGTTTTTGTTTTATTGCTTGCATGAAACGCTGTTACTGCTTAAGTCTGCGCTTTTCTTCTGCAAGTTATATGCTTAAATTAACAATTTCTATTTGGTTGAGAAAAGTTGTTTGCATCTTAGAAAAATTTCGAAAGAAACTTTGATCGTTTTCGAAACATAAACTGTCAAACACTTTTACCTGGCGGAAGTGTACAACAACAACAACGACAAGTAAGAAACAACAAAAATTAAAAACAAAACAGGTGATCACACAAAAACAAGTTATGATTTATTTGAGTTTCAGATTCAATTTACCTTGCACTGCAAATGCACTTCGAATTCAATTAAATTGTTGTTAATGTTTCGCACTTTCTTTAAAAAAAAAAAAAACAAAAATAATTATTTTATTATAGTTTATCAAAAAAAATTGTTTTTATTTATATTTATTTTCTGTTTATTTAATTACTTTCAGCACACTAAACGGTTGTTTGATTCGAATCAGAAAACTTGTCTTGAGTTAGCGTGTGTTGCGTTATCGCATATTCTTCAGCCGTAAAACATAACCGACGCTTTAAGAAGTTGCACGAGAACTGAAAGTACGCTTCGCACGATTGACGGCAGCAGCAGCAGCAGCAGCAGAAACAGTGACAACGACACACGACCGTAAGACACGAAGCACAAGTGTGCTCGCACACAGAACGTCCAACCAACGGCAACAAAGCATAGCATGGCAAAAGGATGCCAAAGAACCTAACACGGCAGCGCATTATGCATGCTCGTCAGCCGATTCGATGGTCTCGGTAGCGTAAGCATAGCCGAATGATAACTGCCGAACTGTGCATACACAGCACGAAGCACGCCAGCACGACAGCACGAACACAAACGATACGATACATGTTCGTGTCTGCTGTTGCTGTTGTTGGTGGTGGCGCTGCTGCTGCTGCTTCAGTTGTTTGGCTTGTTCGGTTCGGCTTTGTTGCGCAGCTGTGCTTAGCAACATTTCGTGCCTAGCATCGTAAGCAACATGTTGCAAAGCCTATGCAATGTGCCGCGGTTTACGCAACATGCACGTGCTGTCATGAAAGTCACATGTTGTGGTGGCATGTTTTTGGCATGTTGCAAATGCGTCTTATAACTAAGAATGATCTTCACTGGTGTGTATTATATAAAGGCGTATGAATAATGCAAATCTCACTTGTCTTAAGATGGCTTTATCTATTGGAATCTATTGGCTTGGAACTTCTTTGACGCCTGCTGCCACAAAGTAATCTCACAAATGAAAACCTTTGACTTTAGATGATGTTCAAAAGTTACATATCTGGTATAGCACGAATTCTTGTGCTTATCGCATGTGCCTGCCTCATTTTGGCTTCTGCATTGGCACATTAAATCCTAATTATACAAGCAATGATTGCTATCAAGCAACACAAGCGTCGTACAAAAAAAAAAAAAAACGTTTACAAATCTGCAATCAGTTAATTATAAATCAAATATTAAGTATCAACACAGATATCCCCGCTGTGTGAGTGTTACGAAAATATTTTACAAAATTGTTAACAAAGCGCACAAACAATGAACTTTGCTCAGCTTAACACGACTCAGCTCAGCATTGACATGAACCGGAAAAAGGGATTCAGGCAAACACAAAGCGTGCCAACATTTCTGCGGATACATATGTATATATGAATGTGCTTAAGGTTTATTTGCTTGTGCATGTATGTGTGTGTGTGTGTGTGTGTGTGTGTGTGTGTGTGCGCGTTTGTATGTGACATCATTAAAATCGACAAACAACTTTTGACAAACAACAATTCAGCAAAAATAGTTTCAACAACAACAGCAGCTGCCTTAAAACTAACTGGAAGCGCACACATCAAGAACAACAACAACAACAACAACAAATTCGACTTTACAAGTTCAAGTGAGAATGACAACGATATATATATCAATATAAATAAAACTGAAATTTACAAATTAATGAGTCATCGTAAAAGTTAACAACTTTTCGAAATTGTTTATCTAAAGTACTGCTTCAAAAGTGTTTCTGTCTGTATATGTATGTGTGTGTGTGAGTATGTGTGAGTGTGTCTTACGAACACGAAGCAAACGTAATCACTTTTTAAGTGAAACACAATTTATGATACATGAAAATGTTACTTGCTTTTGCCAACAAATTTTCTATGAAAGTATATAAATATTATAGCACACACACACACACACACACACACATACACGTATTTATGCCACCAATGAGCATGTCGCAAGTGAAACCTTTTAAATTAAAATACACACAACAATCTTGCCACACCCACCAATGCCAACGTCGACGCCTACGTCATCACCATCGCCATCGCCATCGCCAACGACACCATCACTATCGCCCACAATTGAAGCAATGATGTCGCCAGACATGATTTTAACATGCTGCTTGAGAGATCTTCTCAAAAGGGGTTTTTTCGACTTGTCAATGAGGTTCGTGTTGTTGCTGTTGTTGTTGCTGTTGTTGGTGGTGTTTTAGCTTGACTTGTCAGAGCAATAAACACCTCAAAGTTGATGACATTTCATTAAAATCGTTGAAGTAAGTGTATCTTTTATACACTTTGACAAAATGTCGTGTTCATTGGGTTAAAGGATGCTTGTGTCGTTGTCGTTGTCATTGTTGGTTTTACCTTTTACCCTTTTGCCTTTTCCTTTGCCTTTGCCTTTGCATTTGGCTTTGCTTTTGTCTTTGCTGTTGCCTTTCACTTTTGCCAACACAGAAAATTTCATTAAAACAAGTGTGAACGTTCAAAACAAAAACAAAAACAAAAAGAAGCAAAAAAAAGTATATATATGTGTATGTGTGTATGTGTATTGTGTAGGCGATGCTTTGACGCAGTGAGCCTAACAAAATGTCACGCTACATAACGCGACATGATTGTGTCGGCATGGCATGATTGTCACTTTGCTTTTATTGAGCGGTTGATTTACAAAATTAAACTCGTCTTCTTCTTGTGCTCAATATATGTCCTTGGTTTGTTGTCTCTTGCCTGCCAAATAAATGCTGTGATTTATTGACCAATAGGCCGCACTATTTGCAACCCAAAAGGTGTTAATTATAATTAATAAAATTTGAAATTAAATGTAGAAAAAGTGCCACAAAACTTTGAATATTCCTTTCATTTGTCTTCATATCAAAAATCATAGCAGTAGCTATAATGACGGACTATCCATACAGCCCAACATACTTAAATTTAATGCTGCAATAAATGCAATTTTATCTTACATATTTTACCTCACATAATTGCCATCGATTATTGATAAATTTCCAAAAGTTGCTCAGCCAAAAATGCACGCAAATAAGCCATGTTCTATTGCCGTATCAAGTCTGAAATTGTCAAGTCATTGTCTTCTGTTCGCAACGACACAACATTAAAAGCGCAAATTCAAATTCAAATTGAAATTGAAAATTGCATTCATATTTGCAAAACAGTTCGGCTTCAAAGGCTCATTTTACAAATGCATATTTGCCCATATTGTTGCCACAAAATATTTCACACGAACGGGTGAAAAGTGAGGTCCACGAGGACGTGTTGCAAGCAATGTGTGTTATTACATTTTTTTCAACAATTTTGTGCATTCTTCAGTTTTCCTTATCACACAAGATTTTTTGTTTATTTCGTTTTGTATCTTTTTGTTGTTTTGTATCTTTTATTGTTGTGTTTGTTTTCTACACATTTGCTTTTAATATTTGCTTGCATTTTAATTGTTGTTGTTGTTGTTGCTGCTGTTGCTGTTGCTGTTGAATTTGTGGCACAGCTGCCGGTCACGCCCCAAATAGTTGCGAGGCGCAACATTCCTAAATATGTTTTATTGTTGTTCGAATAAAATTTTGTGCCGCATTTGGGATTTTTGGTTTCCTCTTTTTATAAATTTTTATTTTCCTATGTAATTCATCAACATGAGTCACGTGAGCAAGCGAGAGAGCGTGTCTTAGTTACCGAAGGAGACAGCAAGTGATTGAGTGAGAGCAAACGATGTCAGTGGCGATGGCAAAGGCAAAGGCAACATAAGCTCTGGCAAAAGAAAAGTGAAAGAAGAATACAATTTGTGATATTTTGCAGTAACGTTGAAACCTCAACTGTGCACACGTTATATGCCACACACACACACACACAGATACATGTATGTATCATGCTCAAAAAAAAAAAAATAATAAATAAACATATTTTTTTTTTGGTTTTTTTGTAGTTCGGCTGTTTTTGTTAGTGTTGCTGTTGTTGTTGTTGTTGCTGCCGCTGTTGCAGTTGCAATTTTTTTGTTGTTGCTGTTGTTGTTGTGTTGCTGGTCTCAGCTTCTGTGCGCTTCTTTGGTTTTTTGTTTCCTTTTCCTTTTTGTTTTTGTATCTTTTTCGCGCGCTGTTTTTCGTTACCTTTGCTCAGTTCAGCACACTCGCCAACAAACGATTCTGCACATGTGTGTGTGTGTGTGTGTGTGTGTGCGTGTGTGTGTGTGTGTGTATGTCCGTGTACGTTTGCGCGGTTATGCTTCTTTTATTGCGGCACTTATTAAAATTTTTCTGGCTTTTTTCTTTGGAGTTTTGCCTTCACCATACTTCTTCTTCTTCTGCGTCTACTTCTCACTTCCCTTCACCTCACGCCGCACAACACCGCCGCACTTCATCACATCACATCGCATCGCATCGCATCTCATCACAATCTAGTCCAGCGCAGCGCAGCGCAATTCTCTCCAGTTCAGTTCAGTTGAGTTTCTTTGCTCTTCGCAATACGCCAACATGGTGGCTTCCTGTTTGACATTCTGCCTTACTTCCGTTTGCGCCGCATGCATTTCCGTATCATTTTTTTGTGTTTTGTTATTGTTGTTGGTTTTGTTTTGGCTCTGTTTTTTTCTTTTTTTTTTGTCTTTAGTTTCATTGTGCAGACTGACTGACGTCCTGACTGATGTCAGACTTGACTTGGTCTTCTCCTTTACACTTTGTTAGTGGCACTCAGTCGCAGTGGTTAAGCGACTGGGGGCGTGCCACACACACACACACACACACACACACACATACACACATGTAGGATAGACAATCGGGGCAAAAGTGTAACATGGGCTTTTGTTTATTTATCTTTTCGCTTGGTTTCGAATAACAAATCCTTTTGGCTTTACACATATTATCCTTTTTATAACCGAGCGATATACACTAAAGTACTCCGTAGAGCTTCACATCGCATCGCATCGCATCTCATCTCATGCACAAAGCCTGAGAGAAAGAGTCTGTAACAGTTGACTCCATTTTCTTTGTTATTTTTTTGTTTTTTGTCGTTTTTATTTATTTGTCAAACGTATTGTTTCTGCCACTGTTGCCGTTTCATTTACAGTTGACTCGAATCGCCTTTGCGTCGTTGCCGTTGTCGTTGCCGTTGTCTTCGTGCTCGTCCTCTCACTTGTGCGCGCTTGTTCACACTTTGACTGTGGCTTGCTTTGTATCTTTTAGTTTCATTGTTGCTGTTGCTGATCCGATATCAGATACTACAAATGTTTATTTTTTTTATCTGCTGCTTCTTATTTGGTTTTGTTTTGGTTTTTTTCTGTTTTTTTTTCATTTGGTTTTGTCTTTTGCTTAGTCGGTTTTTCATTTTTTTTTTTTACTTTTCTCATCAATCTTTTGTTTTCAGTTTTAGTTTTTTATTTCGCCATAATTTTTTTACGGCCTTCTAGTATGGCATATTCTATGCGTCCCGCCGTGCCAGCCGACAACTCTTTCCAACACTTTTTTTTCCCGGCTTGTGTGTTTTTTTCGCCATTTTTTTTTATCTTTTCTGTAAGCGACAGTCGACGCTTATGCCACATAATTTATATTTCAGTAAAATGTCTACATAAATGTCGCCATCATCGTCATCGTTGTCACAGTCGACATTGTCGACATGCGCCTGAATTTTGATTTGTATGCCAACAAAACTGTATACCCTACAATTTTATTTTTATTTTATTTATTTTTGCCTTATAACTTGTGACTTCAATATTTTATTAAGCGTTGTATTTTAATTTTTTTAGCTCTTCTTCTATTTTTTTTTTAATTTAAAATGTTTATAATGAGATTTGTTAGTGGCGCCCTCTGCAGGGTATTTCAAAATGCTGTATCGTTGAAAATCTGTTGATGTTTTGCTGTAATCAAACATGTTTGCCATTGTTGCAATTGTTTCATTGTTGCATTTATTGTTCTCATCATTTCTTGTCATTGTTGTTGTTGTTATTGTTGCCACTGTTGGCTGCTGCAATTTTTGTTGCAATTACATGTTGCCACTAAAGTACTGAGAACAATAAAACGTTATAACTGCAACTGATGCTGCTGCTGCTGCTATTGCTGCTACTGTTGCCGTTGGCGATGATGTTGCTAAGCTTACAAAGACATACATTAAAAGTGACAACTAACGATAAAAGATACAAAAATACAAAAAAAAAAAAAAAAAATACAGAAAAATATACAAAAATAGAATGAAAAAGCAAATGAATCACTTTTTCTTTTTTTTGTGCTATTTATTGCTTTATAAAAACTAAAAATTAAAACAAAAACACAATGCAGTGAAATAATTTGAGTATGAATTGTTTTTGTTGAAAATTTTATTTTTCTTTTTAAAAGAAATTTTTCCCACAAGCAACATTCAATGAGATAAGGCTTAAAACATAAGGCCACTGATGAGTTGTCGAAGCGATTGCATAATACTTTTAATTGAACGCAATGTCTTCGGAGCTATGAGAGTTATGCGGCTGAAGTTCGATCATTGAACGTCGACTGTATGAGACTTCGAAATAATTGAGATCATATAGCATTTTTTGGAGCTGCAAGCGTACTCGATTTGTGCTTTGACTATGTGTGTGTGTATTTGATTTCTGATTTCATATTTCTTGACAATTTGCTTTGCTCATATTTAGCGCATCAAACTTCGGTTTGGCGAATACGGGAACAATCTTAAAGCAAAACATGTTACTAAAGACGCTGACAGTGATTGCAACTGCAACTTGTGGTCAAAGAAGCCAACGCAAGTAAACGCATCGAATCGGAAGGGATGGGAAGGGAAGTGAGGGGCATCGAATGCAAACGGAAGTGACATTTTTGAAAAGTCGGAAGTGCTTATGTTAAAGCATGCCATACGAGCTTCATCACGCTCGCTCACCATGTTTGCTTGACGTTCTTGCGGCATCTTCGTTTGACATACATACCTTTTTTTGGGTGCTTGTTTTTGTTGTTGGCTTTGGTTGTTGTTTTTTTTTATTTGCTTGGGCATTTCTTGTCAGTGTCAGTATGTTGGTATGTTTGCAGTTGCACAATATTGCATACTTTTCGGAGACGGCAACATTTTCGTACCGAAACTCGCATTTTTGTTTTATTTTTTTGTGGCTTCTGTTGTTTTTTGGATTGCGGTTACGCCCATCGCCAATGCCAACGCCAACGCCAACGACGCTCGACAAGCATTCACAGTTGAAATATAAAATTTGTTACTTTTTATATGCCATTTTCGTTTCGTTTCGTTTTTTAAGCTTTTGTTTTTCTTACTGTTTGCCATGCCATTTGATTTTATTTGGTAGCCAAAGTTTTGAAGCCATCATTTCGTGTCAGTGGCACATTTTAACTCAACTTGAGTCGAGTCGCGCTCAGCTCAGCTCAGCGCGCTACACTTGAGCTCAACTCGGCTCCATTCGTTTAGTAAAGTGGTGTCGATCGTTGAGAAGTTTTACACCTTTGGTTTGGACGTCTTTTGACGTGTTTTTTTTTTCGTTTTTGTTGGTTTCTTTTGCCTTGTGCTTTATGGCTGCTTTAGCACTTTCAAATGGTCGGTGCATGTCTGTGCTGCCGCCACCGTTGCCACCCGGCGTGTTACTCTTTACCGCAAACATAAAAATTGAGTTTAGCTGTGCGTTGTTTTACATTCACTTGAAGCACTTTAGTTGCGATTAAGTGGCGCTTATGCGCGCGAATTTCTGACACAGCACGAACGTAACAGTAACGTACCGAAATACCGAAACAAGTCCTTGCTGCTATTCACTTTTGCTATTTCCGTTACACACAAACACACACAAACTGCTACCGCTGCTTCCTCTTCGTTTTGCTTATTGGTATTTTGTAATATTTATTGTAAATAGACACGCGACCAGTGCATATTTTATAAGTGTTAATGCTTCTTGTCGTTCCTGCAATACTATTTTTTTTTTCATTTTTATTTATATATACTTTTTTTACGTTATTCTACTTTTATTATCTTCGTTTTGTTTGCTAAAAAAAGATTACTTTAAAAGCAACGTTAAAAAGATAAATAAATAAATTCAATTTTCAATTATACTTCAATAATATTTCATAATCTCAATGTGTCTGTTTTTTGCGACTTAGTTAAGTTTCAAGATTCAAACTCAGTTGACAAACAACGTGCATAAATAACTCACTTTAATAAACCTAATAATATTAAACAATTGTACTCAAAGGTATTTTGTAAGCACATACAAATAGCAACACACACACACACACACACCTGTACAACTATATGTGTGTGCACAACGTTGAGGTGTTAATGATTCAATAACATTTGCGTTAATAGGTAAAAGCGAAGCGAGCCATTCTGACATTAATACGATTTACGCGCCAAAATTCCAACAGCAGCAGCAACAAACAACAAATTGCCAAAACGAACCTCAACGTAAAAGGTGACCGCAATTGTGTGCGTTATTCTCTGTGTGTGTGTGTGTGTGCGCGTGTGTGTGTGTGTGTGTGTGTGGGTCGGTTTGGTTGGCAAGGTGAAGATAACTGAAGTGTGGCTTCGTTGTGTGTTGTTGAGTGGGTTCGATGAGTACAGTTCAACCGACATGACCAAAAGACAGCTGGACAGACGGACGTACGGTGAGACAAACAGACCGACAGATGGACAGACGGATGGACAGACGGACGGACAAGGCAACCTATCAATTTGTGTAACAAAACTTGATAATGTTGCATAGCATTGTCAGAAGTTGATAAACTACGGTAAAGCGGAGTGCGCAACGTAATATAAGATGAGCTGAGTTCAATTCAGCTCAGTTCAGTTTAGCTTAGTTCAGCTGAGGGTCATTTTAGTGTTCGTCAGTTGTTGCGTGACTTTCAATTTGTAAAAATATTTGGCGCTTTTAATGTTGGACTTCTTTTGCTTTCTACAATGAGAACAACGTGCTTGCCTTCACCTTCAATACACTCATGTTTAATTTCTGTTGAATGGCGCCTGCAACAACAGCAACAACAACAGCAACAACGATTTTTAAGATGTTTTGTTTAAGATAAGCAAGTCGTTCGCTCGCTCGGTCGCTCGGTTGGTCATTGGGAGGTCTGAAGTATAAACCAAAAAACAAAAATAGAAGAAAAATGTTAAAAATCCAAAAAAAAAAAAAGAAATCAATTGTAACACATAAAGCGCGACTAAAGCGCCATTTTCAACGCTTGCCTTGCGCGGTCGCTCGCGCACATTTCCTGTGCGCCCTAATGTATGCACCATTCGTGCTACATTTTCCAATGAAATTAAATGCGAAGCAAAAAAAGCACGAGAAACGACGAAAAAACCAAATCAAAGCCGCATGGACACTGGCGGGGGGCGTGTCGGCATAGTGGCCGCTTTTGTAGGCGTAAAAAACCTAATCAATTAGGACTTTGGTCGAAGTATTTGCCGCCGTGACGTTTACTTTTTTTTTTTTCTTGGCTATTGAGGGTTTTATTTTTATTTTTGGTACTTTTTTGATTTTGCTTTTGAAATTTTCGGTGTTTTTTTGGACAACAACATGCGTTTGTATGTAAGTAAGTGAGTGTGTAAGGTAAGGTAATGGTAGTACAACAACAACAACAAGAACAACATTATATTAAAGGAAGAGTGCGCGCTTCCTCAATGTCGCTATCAAGTCATGGCGAGTCGTGTCGCGTTGCGTTGCGTTGCGTCGCTTCGAGTCAAATTTCAGTGAGTTAAGTTCTTTTGAATTCAGTTCGTAGCACATTAAAAGCAGTCATTAACTTTTAAATGAAGCAACGGAAACGCGATAAGCACGTGGTGCGACAACAACGACAACGAGGACGACGAGGACGACGCCGTCGCTGACGATGACAACGATAGCTGACGATGAGAACGTCGACCACTTCACTTCACTTCAGTTCAGTATATTTTATTTTATTTTACTCGCTGACTGGCGCTCAGCACTTTCATTGCTGTCATGTTGCCGTTTGGCACGCCTCCTTAAACGCCCCGCAAGCAAATGACCCATAATTATTCAATAAGAAATAATAAAGTATTTTCATTGACAAGCAACGTCGACGTCAGCGTCAGCGTCGGCGTCATCGTTGGCGTTGACACCGGCAACAACTTAAGGTGCTTCAGGTTGCTTGGCCAGCCAACAATGCTGGCCAGAATTGCGTGTCTGTCTTGAGGTTTGCCGCACTTATGTCTTATCGCACTGTCCCCCTCTCGCTCTCTCTCTCTCTCTCTCGCACTCGTCTATATTCGTTCGCGTCAGTCGCTGCTGCTTGTTATTGTTGGCGTTATGCTGACATTTGATTTTTATGTTCATTGTTGTTGCTTTTTTCACCTTTCATGTCCTTCTGCTCGTCAAATCGTCCACCAGTGAAATTATTCTTGCGTGACTTTCAAATTCCCACAAGTAAATTCCTTAATTTGCCTCGGCGCTTTCATTTTTACGTTCATTGGTTTAGTCAATTTAGCTTCTTTTTTTTTCCTTTCTTGCTTATTTTCATTTCAGTTGTTCATGAAGAAAAAAAATACAACAAAAAGTTGGAATTTATAAGTCGTCTATCAGTCATAATTTAAGCATTGTAATTATTGTCGTTGTTGTTGTTGTGTTGTGCGCACTGTTGACGTTCCTAAGTAGTTTCAATTTGTAGCAATTTTATTGTACAAATTGTATGCCACAAAAAGCGGCAATTGTAAATGTGAAAATGCTAATAATTTGTTATCATTTCTTGGTTGGCTTTTATTGTTGTTGTTAGTGTTGTTGTTGAAGTGCATTGTTAGCATTCTGAGCAGCAATAATTGCCGTGTTTTGTCAACATAACAACTTCTTTATACTTGTTTGCATTGTTAGCCTTTTCGAAAACAAATCACAATCGTATTATTTCACAGTTATTTCATCTTGTTTGCAGACTTTGTGTTCTTTCAAATGTGTCTGTGTGTGTGTGTGTGTGTTTTTTATGATGACAACTGTTTATTGAAAACAATTAAAATTAATTTAAAAATAATCATATTGCATTTAAATTGAATCATTTGCAAATAATTATAATAAAATAATAATAATAACAACAGGGCGCAGAGAAATCAATCGATTTATATCGTTTTTCATTCTTTCGCTTCTTTGCCACACAAATACAATTCATGTGACTGCCTGTGTGTGTGTGTGTGTCTGTGAGCTCAACCGCATTATTAACTGATGGTAAACAGATTTCAACCGTTTATGTATTTCATAATTTCAGATAACTTAATGCCAATGAAAATATAATTAATAATGCAAATAAATACAAAATTACAAAAAAAGAACATGTTAACAATAAAAAAACCAAAAAGAATCAATTTGCAGCATTTATGATTATTTAACAGATTGCAAACTTTTCGATTCGAGCTTGTGCGTATTGTTTTGGCTTAAGTGAAACTCAAGCAAGATCTTGTTCATCTAGAACATGATGATTATATATTTCTTCAAATCAAATAAGGTGGTTCACGTTCTGCAAGACCAAGAATTGTGTAAGTATTGCTCAAGAGATTATAAAAGTGCACACACTCAGCTGCCCAGCAGAAATTAGAAGGCATGACACAGGCCTGCCTAAGCCATTCTCCGCTCAATGGTTTTGTTGATGCTAAAGTGCTTTTTTTCAAGTCATGCTAAAAAGAATGACAGTTCCATGGCATGCAAGTAGTACTCAGTGGCCAGGCGTGAGGCATGCACTCTCGCTGATGACAGCATGACACGTATCATTACACAAGTCACTCTTTGTGAAGCGTTCGCGTCATTCATTTTTTTCAGAACAAACTGTTGATTTTTGTATCTTTTTAGACTTTTACCATTTTGCATTGATGCACAACTAAGTGAATACCTTAGATGAAGTTTTGTTTCTGTTTTGTTACATTAAATGCACAGCGCTCTTATTCAAAGTGCGTCAATGAAGATATTAAATATCGCAACACCAAGAACGAAGGCCGCTTGATCCAATATGCCGTTTAATGTACGTTGGCTTAAATATGCGTGCATTTATGTATTTAAACTTACGTACGTCAGAAATACACACAATGCAATTGTAGTTGTTTCATTTTGTTATTGCTGTTGTTGTTGTTTGTATTACATTTTTTTTTTTTGTCAATTTTATTTAAAATTTTATTTTAACGATTTTTGTTTTTTATGAAAGTTCTTTCATTATTGACCAACAGGTTTACTTTGCGGTCCATGTTGATGCTAGTGACGCAGACTGGCATGTTTAATGCAACAATATTGACATGAATAATGCGTGCGAGCGTGTGTATTTATGTGTGTATGTGTGTGTGTGTGTGTGTGTGTGTGTGTGTGTATAATGAAATGTATGTGCATGTGCGTAGTGTAAATGAAGTGAAAATTTGCTTAAAATTTAATTAAACCAACATTTAACACATACACACAGCGACTCGTGTACACAGACAGTAATACACATATACATTAAATTTGATTCAATTCGATATTTGCATGTCTGTTTATTTGATTTCATGCATTCATATAAACCATTGAGATACAAAAGTGATGAATTAGCTTTAATAAGCGCGTTTAATTATTATTGCATGAAACAGAATTTACATTGCATTTTCATTGATTAACATAATCAAGATAATCACTGACAATCAAATAAGTTGACAGCTTATAATGATAACGGTAAAAATATGCGAAAATTGTCGATGCTATTACAACGTCAGCTGTCAATTAGTACTTTCAAAGTGATGAGTCAAACGTTGGGTTAACTCAATCAGACCTCAACACTTTCTGAAACAAAAAACCGTACAAATGTCAAGGCCAACTGCATAGTGAAGCCATATTTTTCACAAAGATACTTTGTGCTAATTGTGCATGTAAGAAATGCACTGATAATAAATTAAGTATATAATTATGTCACACAAAAAATAAAAAAAAAAAAAATATAAAAGAACACAAATAATAAAAAAGTCTGCCTTTTTTTTGACAATGATTTAACAAATCTGCTCACACGCAACAAATACAAAATCAATTTATGGCAAAATAGACTTAAAACTTGTTTAGATACTTTTTGTCTCCTTTTTTTATTTATTTTTTATATTTTTTTTTGTTTTTATTACACTTAAGTGGCCACAAACTGAGTTCGTAACGATTTGCAGACATTGACTGTGATAAAAAATAAGAACATAAATGGGAAGTGCTTAAAAAAAAGGAAAAAGTTGATTTGATGAGAAATTTGATTTGAGCCTTGATCGAAGCGTTCTACATTTATGGTCAACGGGGCGTTGAGCGCTATAAAATATGTTTCAACTGCTGTATGTATGTGTGTGTATGTGCTCGGCAAACAGTGACGGACTTGAAGTGACTCCTATGTCGGGTTTATTATTTCGTTTGATATTTTATATAATATATTGTATCTATCTTTGTATCTAACAATGTAACAATAGTATGGAACACTTTGGAAAACTATCTTGTCGCATTTGTTATGTTGTTTCACTATGCATACTTTTTTTGGTCATTGCTTGGCCTCACTTTGAGTTGTGTTGTGCTTGTGTTGTTCAACCGTTAACATATATGATTTTATTTAAAACTATTTTTTTTTTAACTTTTTTCCCTTTTTATGATACATTTGTTTCCCCATTGCGTTGTTTCCGCCATTTACTTTTTTCCCCATTTGCTGCTGCTGCTTCTTTAGTTCTCAGTGCCTTGTCTTTACTATTTTTCTGCTTCTTCTACTTCTTAGTTTTTTTTTCTTGTTTGTATCTTTGTACGGCATGTTATTGTGTTGCTTATTGGCAATCTTTTGTCGTTTAGTTTTGCTGTGTTTCGTTTGTTTAAACCAAAAGAAAAAAAAGAATATATATATATACAATATAAAAAAAGAGCAATAGAACGAATATAAAAAAGAAACCAATGAAAAGATACCCTAGAGCGCAATAAGGGATGATGGGAATTTCGCTAAGAATTTTTCATTTCCTTCAACTAACTGAAAATACGAAAACAACTACACATGCTGACAAGCATACACTTACACGGACGCACACATACACGCTGACACACTTGTCCATCAACATTCTGCCACACACATACATATACACACACACACGTGTTCAGATATATAGATAAAGATATTATTGCTGTCATGCGTTCGAAACTATTCAATATTTCTTAACATATTGTCACAAAAAATGTGCAAAGAACAAATAAGCTTGAATTGTTGAAGAGGCGTGGCATCGAATCTTATCGCACACATAGTGTGGGCGTTGCATATGAGTGTATCTGTATGAGTGGGTATCATTTGTACGACGGATATTAGCTTTTGCGTTTATGTATTTATTTTTTTATACTTTTTTTTTATTTTTAGTTGAAGTATCTTCTTTCATAAAATGTATAGAAAGCAAGTAAAATGAAGTAACAACGGGAAGAAAATTGAAAAAGTGCTTTGCTGTCAAGTTTAACTTTCTACTAAAAAACGCAGCACTTTAAATATTAGAGTGCATTATGTTATTAGTTTTTTGCTTAAAACATCGCATGCGATTTTCGTACATCAAAACATCGATCATCGTTCTATTTTTACTTACACTCATGACGCATGCTACTTTCATATACTAAAAGGTGATCCTTCTTTGCGATAGCGATTTTCTAACAAAATATTTCGTTGCTTTAATGAAAACATGATTTTTTCACACACAAATTTCGAAAATATTTTATTGAAAAAAAAAATGTGCCTTACTGCGTTCAGTTTGCTTTAAACCCTCGAATACATATGAAATCTTAAATTTAAATAAAAATTTACATTCACGGCGAATCTGATCCATCACAGCAAATATTGGCATCTCGGATTTTTTTCAATTTGAAATCACGTCTTTGAGTAATCTCTGTTAAATAAGCATGGTATTCGTTGTATGATATGTAAGTTATATTCGGAACACCGCGTTTGATATCCTTGTGGTATTCGCATTGCGGATCGAGCATCCATACGCGCTGTGGAATAAATTGCAGCTTACACTTTTTAAGTTTTTGCAATAAATCAGTCATGTTAGTGCTGGACAACAAGTGGCCCGTGTAGAGAAGTCCATTTTTAATAATTGTGTGGTGTCGCCTTGAACTTGTCAAGACATCAAGCGGTTTCTTGTGTGGACAAACTTTACAAATATTTGTCGTTAAGAGATAATTGAGTGTAATGGGTGAAATATGACAGTAGCGTATACACTCAAGTACGCGAAAGGTCGCCGATATGCGTTCCGGCCAGTTGTGATCGAGCCACATGAGTGCGGCGTAGAAAATCTTTAAGCAGATAGATAATGCATGAGTACAAATACGAGTATTAACGGCATTGGCAACAAACCTCAACTTCGGAATTAACGCCGGCCAGGTCATTCTTTAGCAATAAAGTAAGTATCTCTTCGTTTAGTAGAAGAAACTCCTTACTGGCGAAAATGGTCAAGTATGATTTGCGTATGCGTGGCAGCATTACGGAGTGCAGCACGTCTAAGCCTTTTACATCTTGACTCTCATACATGATGGCAAATGCTCTGAACTCGAAAAGCTTTTCCAAACGTCCCCAGCATTGGCTCAACAAGTCCGGTATATCGAGATACAAAGCACAACGCAGTACTTTCACAACCATTTTGCTTGGTATGGCAACATTATCGTTCAGCATCCAGTTGTAGACCAACTCCAATGTGGCTGGCTCAATATCAGATGCAGTTATTGGTATGACTGAACTATTTGGCAGATTACGGCAAAACGTCGAGTAGTTCCTCAACACAACGTGATGGCACGGAAATTTGTAGTCATCTATAGTTAAGGTTACATCGGGATTCTGGCCACTCTTCAAATACTTGAGCACTCTATCCACACAATCAATCCGCCCATAGTCTTCGTCCGCTACAAGATGATTGATTTTTTTCTTAACTTGACCTGATATCAACTCTCTGAACGTCTTTGTCAATCTCGGAGTCGGCTCTATGCCAGCCTCTTGCAAGTCAATTTTTGAATCGTCAGTTATGCCGTCATTTATGTCAATTGATGTCAAAATCGGTTCTTTAAGCTCTTCTTCTAAGTCTTCAGTGTCTCTCGGACTTACGTAAAGAAACGATCGCATGCTGTGCAAAAAAATACTTAGCATACATGCCAATTAGTTCAGTTGTGTTAGCTTACGTGGTATTGGTGTATATTTTGATCTTCTTGGTAATAAAAAAGAATTATCAATTAGTTGGAATTTTTCACAATCAGTTGAGTCTTCAAGTTTTTTACGTTTTGAAATTTTATTCTAAGTAATATTGCAAAGCTCACTATTCCTTTACAAGTCTTTCGTTGTAACACGTGGAAAATACTTCATTTTAATTATATAAAATATGAAATCGAAGACAACGTGTCATCAACAAATGTATTATTAGTTTCGTAACTCATTTTACAACAGAATTTTCATTTCTTTGTAAATTATTATTACATCTCTCGATTGTTAATCATTACGCTCATCTTATTTCACAAACCTCGTCATATTCTTCCACGAATGACGCACATGACTTACGTCATGATGACGTTGGTACACGGTTGACATTTATTGTAAAAACGTAAGACACTCATGTAAGACTTACATGTCTGATAAAAAAAGCAAGAAAAAATAAATAAAATGGAGCAAGTTAATCAGAAGTTCTGCCAATTGACAACTTTGGCGCTCATGTCACTTGCATGTTGTCATGACACAAGCACACAATATCGAAAGATAAAATTACTTGTTATTATTTCTGTTTGCTAAAATGACCGACCAACTGAAATCATTATGAGTTTTCAACGAATCGAACATTAAAAATAAAATATAACAAGAAACAATCAAACAAATAAGAAAAAAAAAAGACATTGTCAGCGGAAAAAAGTTAGCCAACTAACGCTGTGAAAAAGCATATATATAAGAGCAATCGAACAATTTCTCGATAATTACCAGCAGGGGAGCACTAAAAAATAAGTGGGCGGAGAGGCGTGACAAACTGCGAATTGCTTAGCGAAAGTATTGCAATGAAAAACAAGTTGTGTTGCGTTGCGCTGCGTTGCGTTGAGTCAAGTAAGCAGGACAAATAAGAAATATCAGATAAAAAAACGCTGTCAAAAGTCATGTAATCACGAAATAAAATAATAAAAATAGGGGGAATAAAAACTTGTTTACAAACCGAAATGAGAAAATTGTTATCCTCGCCCATGCCTGCGTTTGGATACACTTTTTTTTTGCAATAAACACTTGAAAAATATCAACTTTGCTCAATCAGATAACATTTATTGCCATTACCATTCAAACGTCAGTTTTGCCATTTTCACTATGGCACATTTTCCAATCAGTAAATTAATGCAACGTTAGAAGTTGTTCAAACTTGTAGAAAAACTTTAAGCATGCCAAAACTTAACTTTATGCGCAGTGGCGCTGTGTAAAATAGGCGTATTTTCCAATCTGCCATGATTTGATGAATTTGATGAGCAACAAAAATTTAACGTTCGACTTTAAGTTCAATTTATTAAAAACCATGCTCATAGCTGCCACTGTGCGTAACACATTCGGTGTAGGGCATAAATATTATATACATGCACACATAAAATATTTTTTGATAAAGCAAAAATAAATAAATGTGTGTTTGTGTTTGTCTTTGTGTTTGTTGACGTATACGTAATATTAGCACGCTGACTTTGTAATTACATATTAAACTTTTCATAACTAATAATGCAATAAAAAAACAAGAATGAGAACTTGAAAGTTATATTTTCAGAACTTTAGTCTACTTCATTCAGCATGTATTTGGTAACATCTTTGTAACTCTTTTTTAGCATCATCATATCTCTTTATGTTTGCAAGTAAACAATTTTTTGGGCAACAACATTGTTGACAACATTGCCAAAAATTAGTTTTTAACAAGTTTGTACAAATGGTTTTCTTCATACTCTGCTTTTTCTTCTTAGTTTTACACACTAACTTAAGTGCAACTCAATTTGACTCGCTTTACACGCCATACCACAGCACACGCGCACACACACTCACACACACATAAACAGATGAAGAAACACGTATACGCACATTGCTGCTTGTCTATTTTGTTGCATTACATTGTGACTAATTAAATATTAAAACTTTGCAGTGCGTGTCAACAGATCCGTTTCCTGTGTCTTTTTGTCAGCCATACTGTTGTCGTTGTTGTTGTTGTTATTGTAGTTGTTGCCATTGTAAGCCAAAGTTGTAAGCGAGTAACACAAATCCAACGTTGCATGTCGTCTGACAAATGCAGCTTATATTACATAAGCACACACACACACACACTCATACTTCAAACTGTTAGCATGCATTTGGCTTATCAGCAGGCAACTAGACAGTCAGACAGTCGGACAGACAGTCAAACGGACTGATTCTGTCAAGCCAAGCAGTTGTTATCCTGTCAGTAGGACATGTACATTGTTTTTGAGTTAGACGCGAGCGTGTAAATAACATTTCTGGAGCACTTGGTTGCTCACAAATATTGAAACGTTCAACTTTTCTACTTTGCTACTTGGCTTGTTGTTCGTTCGTTCGTTTTTTGTTGTCTGAATAATTGTCATGAATTAAGTAAATTAAGTTTTTATGTTTGTTTTGAAGTTGTTGTTGTAATTTTTAAAGCACTCATTTACGTCTTTGATATTTTGAGGCACAATGACAAGTGTCGACATACTTTTGAGGCACACTGTATACAAAAGCAAGAGACTGTTGAACGTTTTATGTAAGATCTTTAAATACAAGCCAAGTCAAATGACTCCAGTGAAGAAGCCAGAAGGAGGCGCAGTGATTTAACTTTGTTTTTTAAATTTTCACATGCCATGATTTTGAGTGCGCATAACATTTTATTTGTTGGCATTTCTTTTCGCTTTTAATATTCTTGGCGCTTTTCCGGCATTTAGTTGTGCAAACTTATGAAAATTTATTGCAAGTGATTGCATAACTGCAAACAGTGCAATGCATAATAATGAGCTGTTTATTGCGTATCGGCAAAGTTAAATATTGCGCCAAAAAAAGAGAAAAAAAAAAAAGAAGGAAAAAAGGGTTAACAGTGCACAAATAAAAATTAATATTATATAACGCACATGCAGGCACTCGGACACACACACACACACACACACACACACACTCACACACAACCACACATACAACACACACACATAGATACACTCAAACACGCATATACGCTAGCACACAGAAGCGCTTGAAAATTTGCGTAATAAAATGCAACCGAGTAAAAAATATTGTTTATTTTTTTTTCCAATTCTTTTTTTGTATTTAATATTGTTTTTACTTTTTGAAATTTGCTTTTGAGTTTTGTTTTTTTTCGGTTCATTTTGTTTAAACGCTTTTTACGATATTGACGATGTGCTGGCGATAACCAAAAGTCGAACGAGCGCATAAAAGCAGCAAAAAAAAAACCCAAAAAAACCAACAACAAAAAATAACAAAAATATAGAAAATATAGAAAAAAGGCAGCGCAACCCAAGTCGCTGCTCGAGAACTTGTAATAAAATTTTCTGCTGTCGATTATAGGAAACTTGTAATAAAATTTTTGTTAGCCAAAAAATTTTGTGTGCAAACATTTTGTAAAGTATGAAAACAAACCGCGCAATCTTGTCTTACTTTTTGTTGTTGTTGTTGTTTTTGCTGCTTTTATTGTTTTTTCTCTTCATTTTTTTGTAGTTTTCTCGCCATGCCAGCGCTGTTAAGGCAGGCGAAGGGGTAAGGCAGCAGCAAAAGTATACGCACGGCAACCGAAGCCGAAGCCGCTGCCAAAGCCGAAATTGAGACTGAGGCTCAAGTGGCGTCTCTCCAAGCAGCTCTTACTGAAAATGCAGCAAGCACATTTCAGTTGCGAAATTGTGTTGTTCTTAGCAAAGAAACATGAAAAGCCACAAACTGTTCTTGAGTTTAATCCGAAGGCAATTTGCAGCGTAGAATGCTCACTTATAAGCGTAAAGCATGCTTATATGCGCAATGCATTTATTGTAGCGCAACAACTTCGCTGCATTTTGTAAGATAAAACGTGATTTCTGCTTCTGCTTCGTCGTCTTCTTGTGTTTCTTGGTTGGGTTTTTGGTTTTGGCGTTTTATATATATAAGTAATATTATGTTCATGTACCCAAAAAAAAAGTAATGAAAAAAGAAACTATAATAATAATAAGCAAATGGAAACTGCGTTGGTTACAACATCTTTCAACTGATATGATACGAAATGATATGATAACTTAAAGCAGACAAGCAACTTTTTGGCCATAAATTTCACACAAATTCACACAAGCGCACTAATACAACAGCAAACACTTTGAAGTGTTGCATCAGCAAATGATCTTCAAAAAAAAAAAGCATAAAATAATAAAATAAAATAAAATAAAAAGAAAGTAAAGCAGTCTTCCTCTTAACTCCTTTTGAAGGTTAACTAAGCCTAACGAACTAACCAAGTAAAATAAGATAAAAATACAAAAAAGCGTAGAAGAAAAATGTTAGACAAACAAAAAATATGTAAAAAGAATAAAAAAAAATAAAAAAATAAAAGCAAATGGCAAAAAGAAACAAACAGAAAAAAGCATGTTAACGCAATCCATAAAGTCAGGCCACGTCGTCAGGCTTGCCAAACGCAACGGATTCACTCAATTCACTTAACAACTTTATCACAAGTGTAATTTTCAATTTCATTTCAATTCAAAAACAGTTCTCGTCTCGACTTCATCATCGCCTTCAATGAACAACGTTTCTATGAATGTACGTGTGTCTGTGTGTGTGTGTTTGTTTGATGACAATGCGTTATTCACATTCGTGTAACATAGCATTCGCCAACGCAATCACCATCATCAGCATCATCGCCATCATCATAATCATCAGCATCAGCATCATCAACGTCATCATGCTCATCATCATTGTCGTCGTCGTCGTCGTTGACATAGAAATACAACAGAAATCCGACGTACGTGATTTTCTGCCTTAATGCCATTTTTTAGTTGACAGCCTCTGACAATTTTGTCGTGCTCACACACACACACACACACACACACACAGGCACACACACAAAGCGGCACATCAGCGGCCGTCTCAGTCTCTGCCGCCGCCGCCGCCGCCACAGTTTCAACATCAATTCTCGCTGCTCACCGCTCGTTGTTCTCTTCATTGTCGCTGTCATTGTCGCTTGCCGCTTGTTGTTGCTGTTGTTGTTGTAGTCTCTGTTACACTGTGCTTATTTTTTTGGGGTTTGTTTTTGTTATTTTTGTCGCTTGCTTTTAGCTTTGCTGCAGCAGCAGGCCTCATTGCTTGCGTCACCTTTTTGCAATCGTCACACGCTGTACATCCCTTATGCTTATGCCATAGCGCAAACACCCCCCTCCAACTCGCCACCCGCCTTTAACTGTCATCAGGCTTATCGAAAGTTTTTAAGTTTCGATTCGTGTTTGGCATACGTAATCGCAAAATTTTATTTTTCTATTTCGAGATTTTTCTATTCTTTTTTATACACGTGTGTGTGTGTGTGTGTGTGTTTTTGTTCATGTGTCGTATTATTTTCAGCTCGTCATTTATTTTGCTTATGTGCTCTGCAAAAACTTAAAGCGCACAAACATATATGATTTTACTTACACACACGCACACACACACACAGCCACATACACAAAGAGCGCAATGCATAAATGCTGTTTAAAGCCTTCATTAAAATTTTCTGTCAAATACTTCTTTTGTAAGCCGATTTTCAGATTTATCGCTTTGTGCATTCAATACCTCTATTCATAAAATTCTAATAAGAAACATGATAGGTTTGTTGTTGTTGTTGTTGCTGTTTTTGTTATGAGTGTTGCATTTGCATATTAATGTTGTTTGTGTTTTCTTTACTATACAAGAGCTGTTGAGTTAGTCAATTAAAATAGCTTGAATTAATTGTTAAATATACAAAAACAAAATATCTCTCGAAAATATTATAAAAGTTTTGCTTACTCATATTTATTGCAAAAATGCAAATTGTTATGGTTGTCGTTGTTGTTGTTGTTGTTGTCGCTTGACTTAAGTTAAGCTCTTGCATAGCACAAACGAAGCTCAGCGCAAGTTTTTTGTATGAATTGCATTGAAACATGTTTTTGCATTCTCGCTCAAAATTGCTTTCATGTATTTAACTCTTTAGTGAAAGAGCGTTTCGATAATGCGACGCGTCGCACAAAAGGCTGCCAATTTTTTCTATTTTGGGGCATTTCGAAATCAAAGCTAATAAACGGAAAATCAATACAAATACACACAATTTTCGTTTTGTTGTTTTTATTTATACATATATATGTATTTTTTGTTTTGTGCAAAATCAAAACAATTTTAAAATGCTTTTGTCGAAACAAGCACAAAGCACATGACGAGCGGGAATAATGCAAACAAAAAGGCAAGAAATAGGCACGCATAACCGACTTTAGCATGCGCTATAAACGAAATTCTCGACAAGTAACGCCACTTGACCTCTTGACTCTAAGGAAAGTTTAAGTTAATATCTTCTATTTGCCAACCGCCTCTTTCTCGCTCATACCTTTCGGCCCACCAAAATTAGGCAAGCCATGTCGCTTGGCGTGTGCTCGGCACGAAAATTGATATAGCCATGTGCCTTTGTCGATAAAAGGGCACAAAAACAAAACGACAGCGAAAATTAAAAATAAAAATAAAATAAAATACAAAACAAAAAAAGTGTAGCATAGCTTTAGGGGCATGCTGTATGATGATGTGTAGATAACAGCGCTGAATGCCGAACGAAAGGCAAAGTAAGGCAAAAAAACAACAAAAAACAACAAAAAAACAAAAAGGAAAAAGACAAAATGCTAATAAAAAAATTCCAACATCAATCTGCGGAATTTGTGTTCAACATATGCGCCAATAATGCCGGCTTACTTTCACGAATGAAAATTCACACACACACACACACACACACAGATAGACAAAGACTGAGCCGCCACATACATCGTTATAAAAGAGTGTAACGTTGCTGCTTTTGGCATTTGTTGTTGCCTTGTTTTTTTTGCTTTTATTTTTGTTTTTGTTTTTGTAATTGGAGTTTGAGTTTGAGTTGGCATCGTCAACGTCATCTTCTTACACATCGTCAGTGGCATCGGCGGCGGCGTCAGCGTCGGCAGCGGCATTGGTAGTTATAGATGAGGTCGATATGTTTGCTTAGCTGAACGTTGGTGATGATGTGTAAACATTTACATGACGTGCTCCAGTTTATTTTAACCTTTTGATCGGCCCTCAACAGCATTAAGAAGTTCTGCCTGAGTGGCGGCCTAAGTTTTTTTTCTATTTTGGTTTTTTTTGTTTATTATTTTTGCGCTTTTTGGTTTGATTTGAATTTGAATTTGAGTTGATTTGTCTGTGCGTTGACTCAAAAGCGCTTTAACATTTAATTTTGACTCTTTCTAAGTCATGCTTTAATGCAAAAAATTGCAAAAAAATACAAAGTTCGCCTGCCAAATTGCAATGCACTTGTTGTTGTAGTTGTTGTTGTTGTAATTACATATTATGTATTTTTAATTTTAAGTTAAATGGGAGAAAATACATGGCTGGTATTTAAATAGGCACAAGCAGAGCAAATTGTGAAAGTAAACGTTGGGACAAACCTCAGGCGTATAATAAATCTGCCCATGAAAATGGCTGAAGGCGTTTTTGCTTTTGTTTTCGTTGCTTTTGTTTTTGCTGCTCATGCTCGTCGCATTGTTTTGTGTTGTACAGAAGTGTTGACGTTTATGTTTAGTGTTGTTGTGTGCGTGTGCGTGCGTGTGTGCGTGTGTGTGTGCTATTGTGTTTGCGTATGTGTTAACAAAACCATGAAAACGTGCCGAAAATGGTCGGCAACAATAAAAAGTATCCTCAACGGAAACGACCACAACAACAACAACAACAGTAAAAACAAAAAAAGCGCAACGACAAAAATAAAGCGAAATTATGTGTGTTTGGCCAAGCATAGACGAAACTATTAAATACCCTACATTTGGCTTTGCTATTTTTTATTATTAAACTTTTACTTCTTTTATAATTTTTTTTTATATGAAAGTGCAGCTCAGTACAGATTGTTTGCCTGTGTGTGTGTGCGGGTGTGTGTGCCTCTCAATGCTATATGTAGCATAGGCATAGTGCATAGATTATAGTGCACATTGTGTCGTGACCCCTGTCTAGTTGGTCACGACCTCAACACATCGCAGCTCAGCTCACCATGCCCCGCCGCAGCGCGTCTGCTTCGTCTCAGCGCTCAGCTCAGCTCAGAGTTTGTTTTGTTTCATATCGAAATAAACTTGAAACAGCGCAACATTTCAGCGTTGCTGTTGGAACTCCTTGCCACGCTTGCCTGCCTCAGCTCAGCTTCATGTCTTGGCTTACTTGCTCGCCGTCATTGCGCCCGCTGCGCCCGCTGCTGCTGCTGATGATGATTATCATGGCAATCACTCAGCATGTTGTACGCTAAACAGTTCAGCTTTGCTTTTTTTTTTGTGCTTGCCCTTTTTTGTTTCTGTTTTTGTTTTGTTTTTTTTTGTTGTCATCATATTTTTTTATTGCTTGTTTATGACAATGTCAACCAAGGCTATTCCCCATGACAATCGCTGCGATTGTCGTTTTTGTTCTTGCTGTTGTTGTTGTTGTCTATGGACAAAGGCTGATAGGCATGTGTGTGTGTGTGTGTGTGTGTGCCATAGAAGTGGAAACTTTTACGAGCATATAATCGAAAAAGTTGCAAGGTCTGCTGCCACATGTAGAATTTATGTTTGTTTATTTGTCTGTCTGTCCGTCTGTCCGCCCGTCTGTCTGTCATATGTAAAGATGCGCTGCAAAGACGTTAAGCATGATTAACCGGCGCAGCGGAAGTGGCAGCGGTGGCGACACCAGAGGCAGCAGCTGCCGTGACAGCAGGAGGCAGCAAAAGTGTACCATCTGCTTTGAGTTTAAGGATTTGCCTTTTTGTGGCTTTCTTAATTGTTAACATTATGCTTTTTGTTGTTGTTATTGTTGTTATTGTTGTTGCTGCTGCTGCTTTAGCTGCTTTGTTGATGCTCATGTGCATGCGGTTGTCTCTGTGTGTGTGTGTGTGTGTGTGTGCTTGTCGCCTAGACTCGTCTGGCCTCATGTAGCGCCAAATGCGACCCACTGAGGTCATCATGTTGGCGGTTTTGTGTTTTGCTTCTTCTTGCGCTTTTTTCCGCATTTTTTTCATACATTTTTTTTGTCTCATTAACTGTTGGTTTTAATGCTGCACTTTGCCTTATTTTGCAAAGGCATATTAGTTTGTGTCTAAGGCATGTTATAACTCGTCAAGTATAACCATAAATTTCTGTACAGCAACCAACAAAGAAGGCCTCAAATTTAAGCTAAGAAATATTAACCCTAAGCAATTCTTTAATGTCGCAATTAAAGTGTATTTTCAAGTCGACAAACTTTCAACTTTTCTCTGCCTTTGCTACTTGAGGTTTTTCCTTCGCTTCATTTTCTCTTCTTCGCTGTTAATTTTTATAATATTTCGTGGGCCGCTTATAAATATAATATTTATATAAAACTGACTTTATTACTTTGAGCGCAGCCAGGGATCTTCTTTCTTGCATTGCCATATCTTCAGCATTTACTGCACTTAAAGCACAAGTTGCCATATGCCCGAAACGCAAGCGAATTCATGGGCTCAAGTGTTAATATTGAAGACAAGAAGTATAAGCAATAATCGTATTACATTTTATATATTATTCATGTATGTGTAATCTACAATCGATTTATTTAAGTTTGAGCGCTTAAATCTTTTGTCTGTCGCAAGAAATGCTCAACAAGAAGTTGCTTACTTTCGCTGAATTGTCAGTTTTGTGTGTTCATGAAATACGACGAATAATCATGACTTAAGATGAGATGAGATATTTATAATTAAGTATTGCTGATACTAAAGGGAATAAGGCATAATTATTAAAGCAAGAACAACACTAACGTGGTTGTACATGTGTGTGTGTTTGTTTGTCTGTGTGTGTGTGTGTAAAAAGTAACAACACAATTGCTTGTTCGTTATGTTGTTGCACGATTGTGTTGATGCTAACCAAACGACAACAAATTGCGGTACTTGTACACACACACACAAACACATACACTTACGGTGAAATAGGAACTGGAGCGTGAAACACTTGTCATTTGTAATTGAAAATGAAAATGTTAAAAGCGGGCGGGAGAAAGGGAAACGAGTGTGTTGGCAGTGAGTTGAAATAGTCGCGGTGGAAGTGTGCACAGGAAATGCCATGGCGCAAACAACAAAACATAACAACAAAAAAAATACACAACAACAAAATAAAAAGTCTAAAGGAGCGGGTGAGAAAAAAAAATACGAAAATATTCAAAAAAAAAAAAAAAACTAACGGAAAAAAGAAAAATAGCAAATAGTAAACTGCTAAATAGTGAACAAAGTTCTACAACAACAACAACAGCAGCAATGAGGAGTACAATAACAAGCAACGACAGAGAGAGAGACAGTCGAACTGACGTACTGCTGAGACCGACACGCGAATAACTGTCAATTTATATGCCGTTAGCGTGCTGTCAATGAGCAAAAGTGCCAGAATATGAAGTGCTTCTGCCGGAAGCGTCAGGACACAAGCGAACGTTAACGTTTAAGTTGCCTTTGCCTTTGCCGTTGCCTTGCCTTTGGGTTAGGGTTATGGTTAGGGTTGCCGTACGAGTTAAGAGGCCATACAACATTACATACAACAACGGCACGACTTGACTTGACATGACGCGACTTAACTCAACTTGTAACTCAACAGAATAGAGCAGCAGAGAATAGAATAGAATAGAATGGAATAGAACGGAACACAACGCAACGCAATGTAACGTAACGTAACGTAGCGCAAAGCAATACGACAAAGGACTAAAAACTAAGGACATACTAATCAACAAACATTTACGCCGACATTGCGTGCATATTAAACACTCAAAAGAGAGACAAACAGTTAGGCAAACAAACAAACAGACAAACAGATATATAGACAGACATACCATGCCATACAGACACACAAACGAACACACACAGCGGCAGACAAATGCACAGACAGACCAACCAACCGACCGACAGGCAGACAGAGAGACAGTCGAAGTCAAAGGCAAAGGCATTTAGTCAACGTGCTGTAACAGTCACGAATTTTGTGGCCCGCAGCAACAAAACCAATTGTGAGAAAACGAAAGAGTTATTAACACAACTCAGCCAAACTCAACTCAGCTCAACCCATGCCCAAGCACAAGTCAGCCTCCCCCCGTCAGCCAGTCAGCCAGTCTGTCACTCAGTTAGTCATTTATTCACTTACTTACTGCCAAACTCACATTCATTTACTTTACGTAAATTATATTTAACAATTTATCATTTAAAAGTTTAATGTCTTCGTATAAATTTTAGCCGAGTTCAAGCAACTTTCATTGGCGCCTTAAATCGCACGCTTAAAGTCGACTTTCAGCATTTACAGTTATTGGAAATTATATGTATTACAAATTAGTCTAAAAAAGCATACTTTTTGCATTTCTAAGGAATACAATTTTATCATTGCTTTGTCATATATAAATGCATATTCCGTGAGATACGATAGACTGGAAAGGTAGTTTTCTTTGTATAATTACACATTTTTTGAGGTTTCAATTTTTCTTTGACTTTATAAAATATTAGTTTTCAAAGAGATTCAAGAAATTATTGTTAATTTATTATTTTATCATTTATTATTTTTCTTTTTTTGCATCGTTCCAAAAAAATTAAAAAATTTTATTAATATATTTTTTTAAAATTATTATTTTGCTTATGCATAAATAATATAATATTGTTAATTAATAATTAATTGCATAATGTTTCTTAGCGTTACACTATGACATAAATTACTTATATATTGCATGCTTATTTGCTGTTCCTCTTTGTGCGTTGCTTCGCACAGCTTTGTGCTTTGTGCTTGGTTCTGTTTAATGCGCGTTTTTTTAGTTCAACGATCGCTTCCATACACGGCGTGTTGTATTAAAATATGTTAGCGTAAGCGAGAGGGAGAGAAAGCAAGAGAGAGAGAGGGAGACTAATAATAGTTGGCTGCAAATTTTAAATATGTCTAGCAATTTTATATAATTAAATACTTTTTTTTTTAAATCAAAGTTTCTTCAAGTCTTCTGACGATTTGCTAAACATTATGAAAATCTACTTTAAAAAAAATCCCTCGTTAATTAACAATTAATTTGACTTGCGTTAAATTTGACAGATTAAATCTTTGTTTTTCACACTTTTTTTTTTTAAGCATTTTTTGGTTTTGGTTTTTGTTTTGATTCAAAGTCATTTTGAAGAAAAGCTTTTGATGTTCTTATGCTTAACTCATGAGCTTGTGTATTGTTGTTATTCTTCGTCTTTCGTGCCTCTCTTAAGCGCATAACTGTAAGTAGCTTTAATTCATACATGTTGTTGTTCGCTTACTCATTCATAGTATCTTACTTGGCTGTCTCGCTTCCTCACACACACACGGACGCACTCACTCATTCGTTGACTCGTTTGTTTGTCTGTGTTAACTGTCACGTTAATTCTCTCGTAATACGCGTGTTCATTATGTTAAACACTTAACATCAATGTAAGCATCATGTATGGCATGTGTGTGTGTGTGTGTGTGCGTCCCAGTCCTCCTGCCATATCAAAACCAGTTACTCTATGCACGCGTGTGTGTGTGTGTGTGTGTGTGACAAACAAGTCCCCGTACAATAAATGAAAGTGTAACACACTAATTAGTCTTGTGTGCGATTCATAATGATAACAGTAATTAACATGTATGCATGCATGTCTGCGTTTATCTGAGCATGTTTGTATCTTTGTGTGCATGTGCGTGTGTGTGTGTGTGCATGTTTGTTTGTTTCAAATACCTTGTCTAACGCCGAGAAGCTGTTCTCGCTGCCTTCTGCTTTCTTGCGCTTTTGACAGTGTCATGCTAACAAAATGGCGGCTTCGCAGTTGCGTTGCTGTCACGCCTTTGGCGTTTATTAATTCCTAAGCATTGAAAGTACACACAAAAACACACACACACACACACACACACACACGCACATGTCGCGTATGAAAGGCGGCAAGGCATCGTGTGTGTGTGTGACATGATTGCGCTCACATTAAGCCTTGCACAGACACACAGACACACATGCACACACACACACATGCACACACACACACATTAATAATATACTTGTAAGTACATGAAACATACTTAAACATAGCGACACACACGCACACACGCACACGCACGCACACATTCACACAGATGATCCTCACAGGATGCCATGTCATGTTTTCATTATGCTCATGTGTCTAAACAATTAGCCTGCAGCCATAATTATACTGACGTTTATAAGCTTTGACACTTTCGGTTTTCGGTGCCATGTTTAATTCGCACACACACACACACACACGCAGCCACACAGCCACACACGAATAAAAACACAACAACACGGTGTTTGTACTTCCGTCATCACTCATCATAACAAAAATTCTTTATCAAAATAAAAGCAACTCTAATTTTTATGCGCTTGCAAAAAGAGTATATTACTTTTCACATGAAGCTTGCCAAGCTGAGTAGGCGACATTGCCGACTATATGAAGTATACATAAGCTTGATCAGCACGCCGTGATGAGTTGATAGAGGGCGTGACATTCTGGGATTGCTCTGTAGGCAGACGAGTTAGAAGATCTCAAAGTGAAGTGTCGTATGATTGCATTGCTTGCTTTAAGACTTATTAGCATATTCGGCAGAGCATCTAAGTTTCGTCAAAGCATGGCTCACTTGCTGGTCTTCACTTGTTGTTATTGTTATTGTTTTTTTCAATATCATTTATGCTTTTCGTTTTGCAGATTATTTATTTCTTTGGGTGCCAAAAGTATTAAAACTATTAAAAGTCTTTGTAATAATTACTTCATCATAAAGATTTCCATGATTAATGACGTCACAAATAAGTACAAAAAGCTTCTTCTTCTACTGCACGGGCGGGAAAAAGTCAAACAGAAAAAAAACATACAACAAATTTAGCATAGCAAATGTTTTATTGCACAAAATATGTTTCGAGCATGAAAATGGCAATGCTGAAAAACGTGTTCACACTTGCACTATGCATGAAAGAGATAGCAATAGCAATGAATTTTGCAAAACCCAACCAACATGCGCATCAACCTCAACATAAACATAATTTCATGCCCATGAGTCAAAATTGCATGCAAAAAGAATACTCAGCCTGAAAGTATGCAACACTTTAGCAGTCATTTGCCACTTGAGTTGAGCTCAGCGCAATGAAACTTTTTGAGCATTTTAAAACGCGTTGAGAAAAAAAACAAGTCAATACACGCTGTATTGAAAATGTATTGAAAGTGAAAATGTTCATTGGGTAATGTTCGACGCTGTCTCTCCTCCGCAGCCGCACCCGCCCTCTCGCTCACACTCACACGCCGTCAACTTTTAGCACAGCTTTCTTAGCGCTCTTGTGTATGTTTGCGTGTATGTGTGTGTGTATGTGTGTGTGTTCACTTTTTTTTGCCACGTTGTAGCAAATGATTGATGGTTTTTCTTAACGAAGAAAAGGACAAACAAATGAAACTTTTGTTTCTTGAATAATAAAATATCGCAAACACTGAAATAACAACAACATAACGAAAATGCAGGCAAGAAAAGTAGAGAGAGAGGAAAAAAAAAAAAAACAAAACCCAAATAGCTAAAACAACAACAAAACCCATCGTGTAAGCGAAGGCAGTGAAAAACAAAAACAAAAGCAACAACAACAACAACAACAAAAACGAAAACAAATCAACTTTTAATTTTATACAAAAGAATTTTTCAATTTTACGCCAAAATAAGTTTTGCCATGTCAGTAATTTTTCACAACACCAGTCACAACAACAACAACAACATTAGCAACAACAATAACAACAAGAACAGTTTTGAAAATTGATAAACGCAATGAAATGAGTTGAGCTGCGAATTTTCTATTGTTTTTGTTGCTTTTGTTATTTGATAGAAATATGAATTTATTTGTTTTTTTATTTTTCGCAATTTTATTTCAATTTATTTTTCATTTTATTTATTTTTTATTTTACAAATGCGCACCAAAGTATGCAACATGAAATTAACAACGTTTCTATTGTCATTGACGCTGCCAATAAGGCTTAGTTGTTGTTGTTGTTGTTTGTTGAATGCATCTTAAAAGTAAGAAGACCTTTTCAAAATTTGCCTATGAAATCTTTCACAACTCAAATGCTTTTGTTCTTGCTTTGCATACATACATGTGAGACGCACATGTGCCTGTGTGCGTGTGTGCTTGTGTAATGGCAAGTAAGCGCATTAGCTTGCAGACGAAGAATAGAAGTCGATGTTGGTCAGCCTGCTGGCTTCTGAAGCATGATGAACTTCTCGTTGGCAAACACAATCAAAAATGCAAAATGCATTCATTGTGAGTTAATAGAAAAATTGCATAACAAATTTTACGAGCTCGAATTCGAATGCGAATACGAATGCAAATTGTGCATGAAAAGCGCAGTGGCTGAAGGAGCGAAGAAGAGCGAGTTAGCAACTGAGAAGAAGCCAGTGTGTGTGTGTGTGTGTGTGTGTTGGATACAAAGACTTAATGCCTTTAAGCAAAACAAAGAATATGCGTGTTTATATGAGTTCAGTGTATGTGTGTATGTGTGTGTGCATGAATTCCTGTTTCACTGCCTTGGTACATATGGCACTATTATGCAAATTAATTTTTGTGCAACACCATGTATACTCCACAGATAAATGCAAACACACGCACACACACACACACACATATGCATATAAACTCATTTGTGATAATAGTGTTTAGGCAAATATGTAGAAGCATTGGCGGTTGTAGCTCAACTAACATCATCGCCACCACAAACAACAACAACAACACACTGCTAGCAACAGCAGCAGCTCAAAAATGATGATGACAATGAAAATGATGACGAGCAGCATGAGTACAACAACAGCAACAACAACACCAACAACAAGAACAATTAGAGCCGAAAATCAACAACAATCGTTCGTCAGCAACTTTGTGACTATTCAACAATTTAAGTATTACTCGCATATTTTGCATTGTTGCTTCCTCACAACACTATCAGACATCGTCAACAACAACAACAGCAACAGTAGCAACAACTTTGCATACTTGGCATGTATTTGTGCATATTACATTTACAGTATTAATTGCCTAAAGTCAACAACAGAAGCTCAAATGCATTTCAAGGCACATGTGCTTCTCTGTTCGGAAATGTACGATTATTGTTTTTGCCTTCTTAATTATTTCCACTGTAACTTCTTACTAACATGTTACTTGCCTATGCCGATGCATGTGCATGTGCATGTGTGTGTGTATTTTTAGTCCCATTGCGTTAGTGCATTTGTGCAAATGTTTGCGTGGTCACCATCAAAATTGACAAAAATGCAAATGTATTTCTACGACGAACGTCAAACGCAAATGGCAAAAATCAACACTAATGCACACACACACACACATACGCTCATACACACACTGGCCTGCATTCATGCGTGCACACAAACTGTGCAAATGTCAACTGTCGACGACAACTGACAGTCGTCAGAAATGTTTCACAGCAAAATTTCGCCAGCAATTTTTCCTCATGACATTTTCTCACACACATCATTGCTCACTCATTTTGACGGTTATATTTTTTTCTTGTTTTTTTTTTAAATTATTTTCTTTTTTTTTTGTGTCAAAAATTTTGTTTTTGGGCAAAGCTTTTGACATTTGTTAATCTCTTTTACAGTAGAGCATCGATTGGCGTTATGAGCATAATTATTATTAATAGAACCATAGTGAGTGTCCGAATTACTGGAACGTCCCGATTAGCAATTGTCCGAGCCATCGAAGTTAACACTTTATAAGCGCTTGTTTGAATTTTATTGCAAACCCCACAAAATGGTTTGACTAATTGATTCTAAACGATGTCTCAACTCATTATGAATTTGCTTTGTTTTTGTAAGCCATATATGGTTTTTATATGTTTATCGCTGTCGCCAATTTAACATATGCAAGCGTTGGCAATTATTTGTATTTCTCTGCTAAAATTTATTGCCAAGCCATTTTAAGGGTGTAATTCGCTCTTTAGGCAAAGATATTTTATCAAGCTGACTGAAACAAAGAAAACAACAAATATTTATGCTATTATTTTATTTAGAAGTTATTTATTGATGTTTTTTAAAAGTATACAAATAACTTAAAAAATAAACAAATTCAAAATCAATATGTTATAAGCTGTAGAAAAAATGACTGAGACGTTTGTCGCGCTGCCGGTCATCTAAAAAAAAAATAAAAAAGAGTTAAGTAATTATTAAAAAACAAAAAAAAAATTCGTTGTTGTTCTCAACTCAAGCATAGAAATATTTGTTTTGTCATCAATTAAAAAAAAAGCATCGCCTTATCAGAGAATTTTTGGAACATTGTTTCCTTATACAAGACAAAGCAAAGTCGTGCATAATCTTTAATATCTGGCCTGCAGATAAAAGAGGAATTTTGCTTGCATTTAAATTAAAACGATTGCTTTAAAACTTTTAGCAGACAAATGGACTTATAGACAGACGGACAGACAGACAGACAAATGTAGCTGGCTTGCCAAAAATGCTCCGCTCTTCTTAAGTATTTGTTTGTAGCGCCTTTTTTGTTATGTGTTGAAACACGGACAGACGCCGCGTATAATCGAACAACAATAACAACAACTGTGGCAGCTTCAGTAAAGCACATGAAAGCGCGCGCGGTCGACATCAATTTAAAATCATTTAATAAATTCTCACTAAATTTCAATTCCGTTTTCATTAAATGCCACATAAATTATCCTTGGACTCGCGAATTTACAGAATGGGCCTCAAACGCCACTCGCTGTCTCATTCGCACACACACACACACACACACACACACACACAGGCGTTGAGTAAGTGAAGACTGTCTCGTTTTGGCGTTTAGTCGCGTGGTTAACGCGCTTGTGTATTTGTGTGTGTGTGTGTGTGTGTGCGAAATCGCATATAACAATATTTCGTTTTAAATGTTCACCATTTGTGCATAAAATGCTTTTAATTTTTGTTGCCGTTTTTCGCGTTTGTTGTTATTGTTGTCGTTGTTGTCCTTGTTGTTGTTTTACCCTCAGCCACAATTTCAATTTGACCTCAATAAAATTTAAACGCAAAGCAACATTTAAAATAATGTTTAGTTAGCGCGTACGGAGCGTTGATGCCACAACGCTTAGACGGGCAAAGGCGGCAGTGAGCTTAAGAGGCACGATTGTGCACAAATGCTAAGCAGGCAAAAATTTTTTCATCATGTGCTAAAATCGTCAATCGGTTAATGTTATTATCATAGTTAATATGAGTTAGATCACTTGTCTATTCTTGCAGATTTTAAATTTCATGCAAAGGTCTTCAATACGCATTTACTTTGCATGAACAAAGAGTGCACAAAAATGAGAAAATGCTGAGCATTTACAAAATATTACGTATACGTATTTCATGCACGAGAAACTCACATTCCGAAAATTATGGCTCAACTTATATTTTTGAGAAATACAATTATTATTTCGTCTTTGTTTCTGCAGTTGGATTATTTATGAGAAGCTTAAAAAAAAATTTAAAAAAAAAAGAATGTATGATATTTTTTAATAATTTTTGGAATTTCATGTATATTCTTCTTATTTTTCAATTTTATTTATTAAGAATTAAATTTTGATATTTTGATATTTTTTTGTTTCAATTTATCTGCTAAATCACTTATTTCAATTAAGCTCAAGTGTTCACTCACACTTATTTATTTGATTGTTTATGAAACACTTAATTGGTTTCATAAACTTATTAAGGTAAACCAAAATGTGCAAACACACACACACGCACACATGCGTACACAAAAATCGAATATAAATCGAAAAAATAAACCTAATTGAATACAAAGCATTTAAGTCGTTTTCTAACAAATAAATAAATGAAAGGCAAACAAACACGCTCAAACACACACAAGCAAGCATAACCAAGAGTTTGCAAGTAGCAACAATTAAAATGACAACAACAACAAAAGCACTTTGAAAATAAACAATAAATAAAGTAAGCGATGCACAAATGTTCATTCATACTAAGAATGATTGAATGAACGAACGAAGGAGCAAATGAATTATTTTTTGCAACAAATTATCGCAAAGCCAATGAAAGGTCGAAAACCATTGCAAATCCTAATGACACATGCCTGAATTGTTTTTGCTATAGCCTTTGTTGTTGTTGTTCTTTTCATGCTATAAGTCGTTGTTGTTGCTGTTGTTGTTTTCATTGTACTTACAAAGTGTCGAAACACTTTGGACGCTTGATGCTAAAGCCGTAAAGCTTGTTTAGCCAAAGACTGTAAGCTACCAAAGCATCATCAAAATAGACACAGTACACAACACACACACAGACACACGCACACGCACACATACGTAGTAACAATCAATGGCTGAAGCACACAATGACGAATAGAAACAAAAGCAAACAGGCAACTTAATTTGCCAGGCATGTCTGAGCATGAAATACGCTGAGAAGCCATTTAAGCAACGAATAGTCGCAGAGTCTGCTTAACTTTCAACCAGCTTTTCAACCGACTGTCCATCCATCCATTCATCCAGCCAGCCAGCCATCCATCAATCTATCCATTCATACATCTATCAATTTGTTCATTTATTCATTTACTCATTCATTCATTTATTTGCTGTCGGCTTGCTTGCTTGCTTGTCAGTCCGTCTGTCGAACAGAGAGTCTCAGTCAGTTGCTACACATAATTTAATTACCACAAAATACCAAGTGAGACTTGTTCTTCGATTCTTTAGCTTATCCGGTTTTTGTTATTGTTGTTTATGCTGTTGTTGTTGCTGTTGTTGCTGTTGTTGTTGGTGCTATTGGTGTCGCTGTTTTTGTTATTGTTGCTGTTGAAGCTGTTGTCGTTTTACTTTGGTGCGCCCACATTGTAGGCATGCCTGTGTTCCACAGCATTTAACCGACACAACGTTGCTTGTCTCACTTTGTCTTGGTTTATTTTGACTACAACGTCGCCACTGCCATCGCTATCGCCTTGCCATCGCCATCGCCATCATCGGCAACAATGAAGTACATCACGTTTAGAATAGCAATTAAGTCGATGAAACCAAAAGCCTGAAATTCATGCTACGACGTTGTCGGCACACACACACAATTATTCTTTATGGGCGTGTGTGTGTGTGTGCTTGTGTGTTAGTGTGCGTGCACTTGTATTGATACAACACCAAATCACGCACACAAATTAAATCGTTTGTATTAATTATATATTTTTTTTTGTTTTCACTCTTATAAAAACAGTTATTTATATATTTTGTTATCAGTTTTATTTGTTTGTTTGTTGTTACTTTCGTTTGATTATTTACGTGTATTAATTCATATTACTTGTTGTACATACATGTATGTAGGTAAGTTTGCATGTAATAACCAATGTAACGTTTCGTTAATTTGAATTTTAATTAAATGCGCGCTAAACGAGTAATTAGTCAATGAGTCGTGTCCCTTGAATTGCAGAAACTATAAATAAATATTTAATTGCTGTAAAGTTAAGCACACACAAAAAGCGCACGCACACACACACACACAGAGTCACACACACAAGCAAATGCATGCAAAACACGTCAAAAATGCAACAAATATTTAATAAGCTGATAATTTCATTGCTGTATTGCATACTTTTGTGCGCAAATGTGCTCATATCTGTTTTGGCTTTATGCATTGCAGTGCACGATCAAGTGTTAACAAGCAGATTTGTGTTTAGTAAAAAATGTGCTAAATAATGTGCAAAATAACAAACAAATCAAACAACAACAGCAACAATAGCAACAACAATGAATGAATTAGTGAAGTGACTTAGCAAATTGAATGGAACTGTTTAATTGAAATCGTTGCATTACAAATGCGTGCAACATACTGGAAGGCACACCTACGAACAATGCCTGGCCATTGAATTCGTTGCCACAGCCACAAGAGCAACAAGAACGTCCAGCTACCAATAACAATAGCAAGATTGACAAACAACAAAAGCAACGTCAACAAGAAGAATGGAATAATTGTTCATGCATTCATACGCAGACTCATTGATTTGAAAATTTCGGGTTTAGCTTTCAATGCATTCAATTCAAATGTACTGCCATATGCCTGCCTTCCTGCCTACCAGTCTACTTATCTGTCTATCTGTCTATCTGTCTATGCTTCTGCCTATCTTAATGAATGATTATTAACAGAATTTGAGATGCTAACAAAGCAACGAGTGAACAGAAACGGAAAATCAACTTCATGGCAAAATATCTGTATCAACATTAATTGGAAAAACAACGTGATTAAAATCATCATCATTAAAAAGCGATGTTAGAATCATCATCATCAATATGTGCATAACTACAATGTGTTAAAAAGCAGTAATAAGTGGGAATTTCAATCGAGTGTCAAATTCATGTTAACAAAAGCACGGTCAAAATATGAAAGCGAAGAAAGATGTTGAAAATGATTATTAAATTGAAAATTAGTAAAGCATATAAACAAGAAGCTTCAAAATCAAAAAGAAGTCCATTGAGTGCTTTCGATTTTTAAAATACGTATTAGTAAACAATAAAAGTTCAAGAACGTCCCATTATAACTCGGGAGCGTTTCCACTAATTTTTATCGTTTTACCGCACATGGTTAGATCATGTTGTGGCAAGCTGTTGTGTGAATTTTCAACCTTTTCTTACGTAAAATTTACCTTAACGGTTTAATTATTATAATTGCGAAGTTGATGTCAATTTTTCAAAGACTCTTTCACTTCGCAAAGCGAGACTTGATGGCATTTGACTGAATTGGCGCGACCCCTCACTTATTTAGCTCACGTAATTAATGACCAAGCTCTCTTGAAGACACGTTGTTTCAAAGTTTAGCTCATCTTGACGTGGTTGATCAGGAAATATATGTGTTTTTTTATTTGTGCATAGCAAATTTGATGACAAAGTTATAATAGCCTTTTTGGAAAGGGTATGAAAAAGAAATCTAATTAAATATCAAGTAAAGAGCCGATTGAGTGACTCGATTTAAAAAGTTAAGCAATTTGAATAAATTTCGTAAAATGTTTGTCTTTACTTTTAATCACTGTAAATAACCGTTTTCATTTAAGTAAACAAGCCGAAAATACAAAGTGAGAGAAGGCGTTGAGCATGTGTTGAGTAGACGAGGAGGCGAGGAGACGAGAGAAGGTAAAGTCTAGCTAGCCAAAAATGAAAGTTATAAAATTTTGTCACACTCACACACACACACACAGACACAAACATACATACAACAAACACGCTTATAGAATTTCTGCAAGTTCAAGCGAGATCAAATATTTTCCACTGCTTTTATACTCATTGGCCAAGTTAGTTTAATTTTGTTGGTGTTGTTGCTGTTGTTGTTGTTGTAGGCAATATTGTTGTTGCTGCTGCGTGCTAGTTTTCAATTCCAGTGGTTTTTCTTCATTTGTGCTCTTCTTGTTTCTATGATGATTGTAGAACAAGAGGAAAAATAGTTCGTTTTTTTGCCCCGTTTTGTTTTTGTTTTTGTTTTTGCAATGACTGCAATGCTCAACACGCTTGTCGTAGTCGTCGTCGTTGGCATTGTTGTTGTTGTTGTTGTTGTTGTTGTTGTCATTGTAGTCGCGGCGAACTTTAACAGCCACTTCCGTTTAATTTCACCGCATGTAAACATAACCATGACATTTAGCGTTATTTCGAGTTTATGTGGTACACAATGTTGTTGTTGCTGTTGTTGTTGTTAAAAGTGTAGTTACATTTCTAGCATAGTCACATATATTGCAGCAATGCCGCTGCGCATACACATGCAATCACGGATCGTGTGTAAATGTTCGTAGCTGTCTGCAATTGTGTGTCTTTGTGCGTGTGTTGGTCCATGGCCGAGTCACCAGTGCCGCCATTATCCGTTAGTTTGCGCATTTCCGGTTTATGCGATTGCAGCGCCTTTTCAGGCTGCTCTTGTCGCTGCTGCTGCCACGGTCGCCGGCGCTGCTCAACTCAACTCATCCGGCTGCCGCGTGCCCATGCAGTCGCCTCTTCTTGACGCGCCTTGTCTCGCTCACTGAAGCCGCCGCTGCTGAATTTTTAATGCGTTTGAGTGTTGGTGAATTTTTTTTTCTTTTTTATTATTTGATTTTTTGACGGTTTTTCTTTTTTTTTTTGTTGGCTTGAAAACAGTTGTACAACGCACACAGTGTGTCTCTGTGTGTGTGTGTGTGTGTTTTTTTTTGTATTATTTTTATTATTATTTTCTCAGTGTTAAGCCTTTTATTTTTGGTATGTGTTTCTCTCTTGAATTTAATTAAATTTATGTACCGAGTTTGGTTTTGTTTGGTTTGCTTGTGTTTCGCCATAAAACGGCCAAAGGTCAACACATATTCATGTGCATGTGGCTTGGCTTATTTTGTGTTTGCTTCACTTGTGTCTTTTATGCATACATGTGTGTGTGTGTGTGTGTGTGTGTTTGGTGCTAAAGAAGAATTGAATTTTGTTACTTATACGTAGAAACTTAAGTGAAAAAAAAGAGAACCTTTAATATTTATTTTTTACCAAAAGTACATTTATGCGCGGTGATTTATCGTGCGTTAATAAATGTTGCCCAAAAAGTATGCAATACTTTTTTTTGACAAAATAACTTTAGGAGAAAAATGTTTTTTTTTTTTTTTTTTTTCCATTTTATTAAAAAGACATACGAGGTAATCTAAAACCTCTTAATAGTCTTTGTGTCAAAACATTCTGCCTAAAAGGGGCGCGCCGGCTAGCTATAAAGCTTAAGCTTTAACAATTAATAAAAACTAAATAACAATACAAAACTAAATAACAATACAAAACTAAATAACAATAACAAATGTATCACAATAAAAACAGACTCGCGAGGGTCCTGGCAAGAGAACCCCCTACAAGAAGACTGAAAAGGCGAAAGCCTAGAGATCTAATTACGCGAGCACCTAGGACTCGAAGATCTGGTTAAATTTTGATAATTGTGATACATTTGTTATTGTTATTTAGTTTTTTTTTTTTTTTTTTTTTTTTATTGTTAGAAAAATGTAAATAAACACAAAAGCAACAAGTTCAATTGCTTTGAAGGCGCCTAAGGCTCCATTTTCAAATAAACTTTATACGCAATTTCAGCCAAAATAGTCTTAATTTTTGTTTTGCTTTTCACTTTGAAAATTAACATATTTTGCATAATTATTCAGCATAAAATATATGAAATATAAATATTAATAAACACAAGTATTGAAAATAAAATACACAAAAATAGCCGAGCATATATTAAAATTAAATTTAAAAAAAAATATATCATTTAAAAAAATTATGCCAAAAAAGTCGGAACTAAGCTAACGTATGTGACCATCTAAGTCAATATAACATATGCCTATTCATTATAAAAAGTCTTTTTTTTAAATTGGCTTAAAATTTTATTACAAAATTCATACTTCGCTCTCACTCTTTTTTTTTGGCTGTAAATAAAGTAAGAAATTAATGGCAGAAAATATAAAATAATGGCAGTGTTTGAATGCTTTAAACTTCTTTCTTTTGCTAGAGGTAGAGCGATGGTAGAGAAGTCTGAGCACTCAAAACGCGAAAATGAAATTCAACAAAAGCGACTCAAGTGTATAAACTTGGTGTGTGCATACGCGTCAACGCAACTTGTCTAGACAGACAGACAAACAGACAGACAGACAGACAGTCAGACTGACAAGACAAGACGGTTAAGCGAACGGATAAACAAATGCGTTGCTTTAAAAGGCTCGTGTGCTTGAAGTTGGTTTTGCTTGCGTAACACAATGCAATGACCAACTTCTATTTATATATGTATATATGGCTGATATGTATACATATGTTTGTCAACCAAATATTGTTATTGTTGTTGTTATTGGCTAACACAAATCATGTTGATAAAAGCGCTACCAACATCATGCTCATCCTCCTGCCCATGCTCATGCTCATGCTCATCAACAGCATCAGCAACGCCATCATCAACACCATCGTCAAAGTTATCTGTTGCGATACAGCACGTATCTAATAAAACGCCAGACACATACACATGTGTGTGTGCATGTTTGCGTGCTGCTAAGTCAGTTGGCGTCCCGTGCAACAACAAGCACAACAACATTCGTGGTAACTTTGATTTGCCGACTGTTTCACAGCACGTTTACAGCTTTCTTAACATTTTCTTCAAATACTCAAGTTTTTTTGCGCTCTTTTTGCTTTTGTAGCTCTTTTTTAGTTTATTTATTTATTTTGTTTTCTTCGGTGAAGGGCACTCCAACAACGCCTTTTCAAATGCTGAGTCCTTTTAACGCGCGCCCGCTTGCTGCCAAGTTGATATGCTGCTTAAGGATGTGCTCAAGTGCTTTCGAGACACTTGGCAGCTGCTTAAGTTAACTTGAACTCGGGCTTGCACAAGTCGACGCGCTGGCAAGACGATGCAGTGTAACCTAACGTAACGGTACGTAACGAAACGTAACGTAACGTAAAGCAATACAATTCGAACTCAAGGCTTTGGCACATATCGCATTGTTGTTGCTGTTGTTATTATTGCCAAGTTACTTGACTGCTTTGCCTGCTTGCCACTTGTGTCGACGCGCGTCGGGGCACACTTGTTTGCCGCAACAGTTGCGAGTTCAGTCTGCAAACGCAATTCAACGCAAAACGCACAACAACAACAATAATTATAATTTAGTGTTGTTGTTGTTGTTTGGAAATTATTTTCAGCGTGTTTAATTTCGTTCTTTCACTTTTTCACTTCCCAATTCAATTCAATTTGGCTTTTCTTTCTTATCCTTTTTAAAGCTCAAACTCAAACCAATCGATGGCTTACATACAAAAACTTATGCGCATATATTTACACACATTTATGTGTGTGTGCGTGTCTGTGAGTGTGTGAGTCTGTTTGAATTTACAAAGTGTTTTAGCGGAATTACTTTTAGTTTAACTTAAATGTTGTGCCACAACGTCGCCTCGCCTCGTCCCGCCAGCTGACATGCCAACTTACCTGCCATATTTGTCAGTCGTGGCCAACTACTGTCGCTACCCAAGCCAGGCAGCCTGTCAGCCAGTCAGCCAGGTGGCCCCGCCCACGCCACTTGTCTGCTGAATTTGTATATTATTTCCGCTTTCACTTTATGTCTTTGGCTTTGCTCTGCTCTGCTTCGGCATTTTCAAGGTAACTTCAAATTGGGTTTATTTACTTTGCTGATTGAGTGTTTTTCTTTGCTTTTTCGATTTTAGTTTTATAGTTTGTTATTGTTTTTGTTTGCTGTTTTGTTTGTTTCAACGAGTTTCGATGTCATTTACCCGCAAACTTACACAAAACCCGAAAAAAAAATTAACCAAATGCCAATTTTGCATTTCACACTTTAAGCAATTTTTGCATATCAAAAAGAAGTTCGAAAAAAAAAAACAAAACATGACATGCCGAAATTCCAAACGTGCTTAAGTGCAAAGCATTTCTCATTTCCTATTTTTGAAATTAAGAAGTGCTTGAGTGTGGCATGTGCTTCAGTGCTTCATAACGCGTTCATGTTGGCTTTTTGACATTTGCTTGGGGAAAGCCATGACAATTGTCAATATTCTTGTTGTTGTTGTCAGTGTTAGTGTGCCCAGCACTGAGACAAGCCGTTGTCAATCTCCATAGCTGACAGCCTTCGTCGTTGACCGCTGTCGCCGTCTTCTGCCCATCATGCCACGCAATGGCTTTTGTTGACGACGCGCACTTGAATCACATCAACCAATTGAGAGTTCAGCACTGATCTAAGTTACCTGCCAGTTTGAAGATGCAACAGTGTATTTCATTCATGACGGCGACGGCGACGTCAGCCAGCCGCATGCATATGTATTAGAATCGAGCGTTGAAACTTGGGCTGATGTGCTTTGCTGTTGCTTGTTCACGCTGCGCTTTATTGTTCTGCATGTTGTTGCTCTTGCTGTTGTTGTTGTTGGAGGTGTCCTTTGGGTAACCAAACGTAGTCAAGCCAAACGAAACGAAAGCAATTCAAGCCAAGTCATTCATTCATTCATTCGTTCGTTCGTTCATTCGTTGATGTTGTCTGCTATTATTTGCTTGGTGACTCTTTGCATTTGATGTACTTTCATTTTGTTTTTCAGTGAACTTTGACGCTCACACACACACGCACACACACACACACAGACAACAAGTTGTCGTTGCCGTTGCAAGCACATCAACTGACGCAAGTATATATGTATGTGTCTGTATGTTACACAAGTAGCAGGCCCGCATCTCCTTGTCATGCAATCCTTATTACTCTTCTTCGTTGCATTTCGCCAAACCATCTTCTTGCCACTCACCACTCGCCACTCGCCGTTCAACATTCGCCATGGCGTGCACATTCTTTGTACGTGCCACTATTTACATTTGCACGCAATAAATTTCATGCTGCGGAAAGCAAGTCAACACAAAAGTCAACTTCAATCTAGTCAAGTTGCCTCGAACTCAACTTCACTTCACTTCAGCTTATTTCAGTTCAGTTCAGTTGACTTCAGTTCAGTTCAGTTGAGCCGAACTGAGCCATCAGCCATGAGCCATGAGCAAAGCGCTGCCAAACCGACCCTAGCCAAGTCAAGCCAAGCCAAGCCAATCCAAGCTGAGCTGTGCTGCACTCAGCTAAGTTCTCTTCAGCTCTGCTCTGTTGTATTGAGTCGAGTTGCATGGCGTTGGCGTTGGAGTTGGAGTTGGAGTTGACTTCTGTGCAGTTTTTCGGTTTTAGTTTAGTTGACTTCACTTTACTATTGCAACTCAGCGCAGATAACAGTTTTAAGGCTTAGCGTTGTCCTTGTTGTTGTTGTAGTTGTCGCGCAACTTGTTTTGCGCAAACTAAACGCGTTGACTGCTCATGTCTGTAAAAGTATTTGTTGTAATTTTTTCGCATTTCAATTTTTTTTTTAGTTGTTCATTCTTCATTCACAAAGGAAATTCCAATTTTTGCACTTGCATTTTATTAGATTCTGTTGGCTTACATTATATGATTTTTATTATATTTGCATAGCGTTGTCAGCAGGAAACGCTTAAAAAGTCACGCATACAAGCACACACACACACATACATACAGAGAAATGATAGAAGCAACAATAAAATTGGTTATAGAAAAATTGTGAAAAGTTTGAACAGTTTTGAGTGCTTAAGTTTTTCTTTGTATTTAACACTATTGAGATATTTAAGTGTTAAGAAAATTAAAAATTGTTAATAGAAAAATTCGCTATTAAAAAGCATATTAATAGAATGTTAACAGCTTGTCGTTTTTTGGCGCTATTAACAAATACTTTTTAATAGAGTCATGTTAATTTGCTGTTACTTTGCATAGCAATTGCCAGCGTTGCTAGTAATTGTCTGGCATAAGACATCTTATTAGCTCTTCTATTAAAAAACTATTAAAAAGATACTTAAAAAAGAGCGATAACTACAAGTGTGCGTGTGTGACATAAAGCATGAGCATAATTTGAAGCCTCATTGCGCACTCAACTGCAAAATATTACACGCTTTCAAAGCGAAAATCAAAACTTAGGAAAGTAATGGCACAATACTTGTGAAAGCCGCACTTGAATGCTTTGGCATGTCATGACATGACCGCAAAACGGTTTCAAGTTTCAATGTTAAGGACAACGAAAGTCAGCCAAATCGACAGCATGCTAAGTGCCGAAAGGACTTTAAGGAGCTTTAAACTTGTGCCAAACTGCAAAACGTGGCACGCTCGGATAATGACAGCCACGGCTGAGGCGACAATGGCACAGCTCCTTCAGCAAGTTTGGCATGCAAACATCCCAGAAACAAAAGACAAAAAATGAAGACAAAAGCGATGCCGAAAATGAAATGAAAATGAAAAGGCAAGACAAGGAAGCAGAATACGAATACGCAGGCGGCAATGAAAGCGCTTTAAAAGCGTAAAAGGTGAACTGCCGAGTCTTTCAAATTGGGTTCAGAGTTCATTTGTTTGACGTTTGTTTGCCGCCACGCTTTCTGGCTGAGCGCGCAATGCAAGGAATGCAAAAAGGCAATACAACGAAATACTTGAAATTTTACGCTCTTTGCTCCTTGACCTTTCATTGCCACTTCTGCAACCTTTTTTGGTGTTTTCATTTATTTGTTTAATTTTTTTTTAAACATTTTTTCCCTGCAATTGTTTTTGTTTGTAACATGATTTAAGTAAAAAAGCAGTGATATAAACGCTTTAAGCAATTTTTCAGGCATTTAATTTAAATTAAATAATTTTATTTTTTAATGCATGCGTTAAATAAACATGATCACTAATATGATCAGCATTGCCATTCTAAATATTTATTAATTTATTTAGTATTTCTTTTTAAATATTTAATAATTTTACTATGAAAATACAAAATAAAATGCAATTCGCAAAGTAATGAAATTAATTAACTAACAATTTGTGTTTTGAAAAAAGTATAATTATATATATAATATATTATAATTTGTATAATTATTTGACCAATTTAGTTTTTTTTTTTTTCTCAGCTTGGCGCATCCGTTCTATGTCATTCATTGTGGGTGCTAACATTGGCCGTTGAATAATACAAATGTTTTCTTACCACAAGTCAAACGCTACCGGTGCAAAATTCTTACGACGTTCACCGCTAACATGTCGCACGAGCACTTGTTCAATAATAACGCGACGGCAGCCATCGGCCAACAACAGCACCAGCAGCAACAGCAGCGGCAGCGACCGCGAACGCACACGAAGCATAAAAAACGAAGCATAAGCAAAAATAACACGAAGCACGAGACAGCAAAAACTAACGATTGCTTAGCAACATTCAGTGCTGTCAACATGTTGCTTAGGGAATGTTGCAAACAACATTATATTGCTATGCGCTTTGTAGCGGATGAAAGTGATCACTATTTCTGCTCTGTGTGTGTGTGTGTGTGTGTGTGTTAATGCTCATCAATTTTTAATAGGAAAACTGTACAAGTCGCATAGATATGTACGACAAATTATACAACTTTCTTTATGTTGCTCAAAGTGAAACTTATTTATAGCTTCCTTTTGTCAAGTTTGATTCTATAATTATTTAATGTGCTCATTATTCATGAGCAACATTAACAATTGCCGATTTGCAGCCGTTGTCGTTGCTGTTGTCGTTGCAGCTGCAATAGTTTTCAGCTACTTCCACTGCCGCCGCCGCCGCTGCCTTTACCACTTCATCATCATTTCGCATTCTATTCGACAGTGTTGAACAAAGTGATGCTTATAATAATCTGTTATGACAATGTCAGTTTACGTCATTATCATCTTCTCACTCACTTAACGTGTCCGCACATAAATTGCACAAGCTTTTTTTCTTCACTTCACTTGTTGTTGTTGCTTCTTCGCCGCCATGCCTTCACGCCATGTTGAACTGCGTCTTGAAGAACGCCCGCCGCCTATGCGGGTTTCACTTAATTAGCTGCAATAAAAGTTTGCATTAACCCCAAATTATACAAAAAACAAAAAAAGAAAGCAACGAAAATTCAAATTAAAAAAAAAAACAAAAAAAATTAAATAAAAAACTGTGAAAAGCGAGAAGGCAACGAAGACAAAGGCAACAATCTGCTGCTGCCGCTGCTGTTGTTGTTGTCGCCTGTCGACGTTCAAAATGACGAAGTGAAGCTTGTGCAGATTATAAAATGATGGCGAAAATATGAAAATGCATTGTAGCAGCCATTTTGAATAACCAACAGCAAAAGACAAGAGCAAAAAAAAATACAAAAAAAAAAGAACAACACCAAAAAGGACCAAAAAAAAAAGACAACGCTCAGAAGACGCTGTTGAGAGGCGACAGAAGTGCACAACAGTATAAGAAGATGTTGATAGAGTAGAAGATATATATAAGAAGATGATGAAAATATATGCGCGCTGACATTCACAGACTTAAGTTTTGTGCCCTGCGAGAATGCCACAAAGACCAAGATATTTCATTTAAGCGATCCCGGCTTGCCCCAGCACGCCCCTCATCCATTAGCATCAATGACGACGATGATGAAAACTTTCTCCGCAAGTCATAACTTTGTTAGCTAATTTACATCGTTATATTTTAATAGACTGAATACGAGACGCGACTCGTTTGCTCATCAAGATGAACTCAGCTCAGTGTACAACAGTTCCGTTCCGTTCCGTACAGTTCGGTTCAGTTCGGTTCAGTTTAACATAACTCAATTCAACGTTGTACTTTGCTGTGCTGCCAAGTAAGCCAAGCAACGCCTGTGACATGAGTGCCATGTTATACGCTGCTTTGAATATGCATGACAACAATAAAAAACAAAGGCAAACAAAGGCAAAACATGCTGAGTACTTTACATAAATAGCATGCTCATAACAAATGGGTTAATAGAATCCGAGAGAGAGAGAGCACTATGAGTTGCAATTAGTGTTGATTACTTAAAAGAATTGTCGCCTCATCGATAGCCTTTGCATGCTTGCGAAAACAACAAAGCGAAATGGCTTCGTTTGAAATTGTTTGTTGAAGGCAACTTTCACAAACAGTTGGCAACACCTCAGTTGACCCTTTTCATAATATTTCTGCAACGGTCAAAACCAAAAGTTTAAAGTTCAAGAACATTGCAAACAGCAACAGCAACAACAACAAGCACATATATTGACTACCATAAAAGCAAAAAAAAAAAACGAGTATGAGAAAGCAATTTGTACACAGAACAAAGCCGCGAACCAACACGCCAACACTTTGATTCGTGTGAGCAAAATAAAAAGAAAAGACGAGTCGAGTCGAGGCGAGGCGCTTTGAAGGCGCAAAGGCAAGGGCAAGGGGCAAGGCGGAGCGTAACCAGAAGCGTTGGCACAGCGTAAAAGCAAAGCGCGACGCGCGACCGCACATTAAAGAAGCTCAGCCGCTAATTTACTAACGTTAATTAATGGAAAACCGAAAATTTTCGCTTTGAACTTTTAGCATCCATTTAAGTTTTCCGGTATGAAGTTATTAGCGCCGAAGTCATAGGAGGCATAGTCATAGTAGTTGTATGAAACACGAAGACGCATGGCTGGCAAGCTGGCAAGATGAGAGGCTGAGGCAAGGAGAATGAAGCGCAAAGCGCCGCAAGAGTAGTTTGGCGGAAGTGGCAATACCGCCACAAAGGAAATGAACACTTTGCCAAAGATGAAGTTGCGCCTTTCCTGTGATTGAAATTGACTTAGTGTATATGTATGTATGTGTATTGATATGTATTGGTCTCTGTGTGTGTGTGAATATTGTGGCGTGCAGCAAACGCTATTTACAACAACAATGCGCAGAGTTTTTTCCAAACAACCTTTTGACTAACATTAAAGGCAAAGTCAAAATACTTAACGCTAACAAAACACGCAACAAAAAATAAAGACAGCAAAACGAAACAGGATATGGCTTAGCGCTGCAGTAGTGTGAATAAGCGTAGAGTCTAATGTAGTGTAGTGTAGTGTCGAATGAGTTGGCGGCGAGAAATGAAGCTGCCCGAGGCAACAGCAGTTGAAACGTTAAGCGTTTTTCGATTGGCACATTTAATTTATGCTCCTGATAATAATTCACATTAAAGCAACGAATGAAACGAATCGAAATTAAATGAAATGAAACGACATCGCTTCGAAATTTAAACGAATCGAACTGAGCCAAAGTGGCGTGGAGTGCAGTGCAGTTGCATTGAGTTGAGTTATGCCATGGCGCGCTGCTTTGAGCTAAGCGAAGCACAACTAAAGCCAATGCCAACTTTTCCAATTGGCAACTATCAAACGCAGACAATTCGAACGCAAGCAAATTAAAATAAATAACACAAAAAATAAAATTTATAAAAAAATAAACACAAAAAAATTTACGCTGCTAAAAGATATTTAAAAGCAGCAAATTAGTGACTGAAAAAAAAAATACAACAATTGTTATCATCGTCTTCTTTTTGAAAGGAGCGTGTAAGGAAAGTGTCGTGAAAAAAGCGACTACTCACATGGCGAACTCCATTGGAATCGTAAGGCTTAGAAAGCACTTTTGTGCTTACCTATCGGGCTTTTAGGAGTTTGTGGGTCCTATTGGGAAGTGTGAGATTAAACTATAGTATTTCTAATATACAATCAGATATTGTATGTCGTATACGTTATTTTATTATTTTCATGAACTCAAACTTGAATCTCTCATGTAAATAACCCATAAGCAAATAAAGAATCTCATGATCATGGGACCATGCTTCTTCTGCCTCAGCTGTTAGGTTCCGCTTTTACTGCTGTTAGCTTCTCTGTTAGTTGCGAACAGCTGTTAACGCCAGTGTGACCCTTTCACACCAAGCGTGCTCTACTTCACATGTATATATTTTATTTTCATACAATCTTCATTTAGTTTCAGTTAGCAGAACTCAAAAACTACAATAATTTCGTTCACTCCAATGCGAGTTTGTCTAAATCAATGTGAATAAACTATATTATACAAGCCTCCCAAAAAAGCGATAGAAAACACGCACGCATATCACGGCTCACGGGTGGGTCAAGTGATTGAATTGAAAACATGAAACGGTTTGCAGTTTGGACACGAAATATTTTATTATTATTATAATTTGCCATTACGATGATTATTGAGATTGCGAAAATTTCGAAATTTCGATTTTGTGCAGAAGGCGTAATGTCTTCACATCCTCGCACCCACAAGCGTGTATTGGCGGGCATGTGTTGGGGACGTTTGTGGTATAAAAAATAGAAAAAAACTATATACATTTATACATATGTATATGAGTGGCTTGGTGGCGCTTGATATTCCTGCTTTTGAATTGGCATACATGCTTAGCACGTGTCACGTTGCTGCGCATGTTGCATACTTTATGCCACCATAAGTGTATGTGACACAAGACAGCAGAAGCACACACACACAGACACACACACACACACACACACACACACACACAACAGACACAAGCGATTGCATACAAATGCGCCAGACACGACACAGACACGCATATTTACCTGTCTTCGATTAGCTTCGCTTTGTTGCCAATTGAATAAACGCTCAATAAACATGAACATGCAATGAAGATTTACATGCATGTGTGTGTGAGTGTGTGTGTGCGTGTGTGTGTGCGATAGACTGAAAGCGTTGTCATTGAGGTTGCTTCATTAAATATTTAAAACTTATGCATCGATGTTGTCGTACGTCGAATCTCTGAGATCGTGTCTCAAATATATTTCGACAAAAATGATATTAGTAAAATTTAAAAATTCCCTTTTTATGTACGCTGTATGTGTGCGCATTTAACTTAGGTGACATTATATTTAGGACATTATATTTAAGCAAAATAAACTCAATAACAAAATGTAACTGTTAGACTGCCGTATGTGTTTCGCAATGCTATGTAACATAGGTCTATATGAAATTTTATTTTACAACTTCTACTTTTGTTAATGGTATTTTTATTTGTTATATTCGTTTTTTGCAACTTATAAATACATATGTTATACAACAACCTGTTAAAACGATATATGTCTGTATATACCATACAACTACATACATATACATTTGTTTATTTGTGTCTATCATGCACATACTCGTAAGCTGCATGCGTTGTTCCTTTGCTTAACTAAAATAACGAACAAGCATTTTTGTTTATTCATTCATTGTATAATTCATGCTTTTATACTTTCATTCATTCATTCATCCATTCACTAATGACTTCGATATGAAGTCATTGTATTATTAGTAACTCTTTTATCTTTGGCAGCTTTTAGTTTAATAACAAAATGTTTTTTGTTGGCCTTTGTTGTTGTTTGTATATATATTTCAATGACTTTTTGCAGCACTTTGCGCCACAAGCATTCACACACATACTAACGCACACATATGCCAGCAAAACGATACAAAAGTGGGCACAAATACCTTTTCTGTCGATATTAATGAGTATAATAGGGCATCAAATTCAATTATTTCGATGTCAATGTCGGCATTCGTTTATTTTGGTTGCATTCATGCCAATGTGTCTGTGTGCGTGCGTGTGTGTGTATGTGTGTGTGATTGCGGCTGTGTCTGCTAATGGATGACAAGGAAATTTTGTGGTTTTTTATCATCATATTTATTCTATTAAATATCCATTAGTGTTATTTCGCCTTACAAACCAACAACGTTTGTCATCCACAAATTTTCACATGTTTAACTTTAATGCTAACACATGAAGAACAACAACAACAATAACTACAATAACAACATTAACATCAACAACAATAATAATAACACAAAACAAGTTGGTGCAATAAACGTGTATTCTCGACAGTTTAACACGCTACACACATGTGCTACAACCACGATTGCATAATAATGTTATAGCAAATTTCTAAATGCAACATGAGCCAAAAACCATATAAGATTTAAATTCTATAAAGACATAATGATGAGATTTAATATCAACTTTGGTTTGATCAACATGATCCATTACTTGGACAAATTATCAATTACTGGAACAATTAGTCATGAGTTATTAATAATTGAAATTTGTGAATATAACATTTGATAATGAGTATTTTATGTTTTTTCTGTTTATAGTGACGAATTGATAATTGAATTATTCTCAGCTGAACCATGACTTGGCCTATGTTGCACAGTGTCACAAAGCACATACAGCAATAAAACATACGAACTTGAGCTCCATATTTTTTATGTTTTGCAACACTAAGATTCGCTTGAAAATTCAGACAACAGCACAATAAACATTTCTTGTTGCCGTTAAAGACTCTCACCACACAACGTCGATTGGCATGAGTTGTTTACGCATGGTCTATGGACAAAGGATGCTCACATTGTAGTGGAGGGTATAGAAACGTAAACTAAGAGTAAGTGATTGACGGTTGAACGAAGTGCAAAATCTCTAAATGCATGAACGAAATGCAATGATTGGCTGTGAGCACTTGAACGTTGTTATTTGCCTAATTAGACAGGATTTGTGGTTACTTCAGTACTCAACCATTGTAAGTGATATCGAAAACAACGTCATTGTTCAGCATGAATTCAAAACAAGAAAACAAGAACTTCATTGTTAGGCTAGGCAACGTCCAACAACAATGCAATTGTTAGAATCTGTGAGTTGAGTTGTTAACAAACAATGACTGCCAACTCTTATCTGACAATGGACGAGTAAACTAAGCCACATTATTAACGAAAAAGCAGACATGACAGCGTCAAGAAAACTGCAAAACTGTTAAACGAAACAGAACGTCGATTATTATGAACCAACAGCAACTTTTTGCTTTAAGCACACACACACACACACACAGACGCACACACACACGCACACACTGCGCATAAGTTGCATTCGCTGTGTCACTTTCTTACATGTATTCTCGTCTTGGCTGTTTCGCTGTCTGTGCTTAGTGGCACTAGCAGTGGAAAAATAAACGAAAATAAAAATAAAAAATAAAAAAGAAAACAATCCAGAAAGCACTTAACCGAATGAAAAAGAAGTAAACAAATGAAAGTGCACAAACAAAGTCAAAGGCGAAATGAATGCGAATGCGATTGCGGCTTAAACGAATGAAAATGCATTTCAAAAACCAAAAACTCATTGCATCTTGTCTCTATGGCAATGAATGCCAACAAATGCGGAAACCATTAAACAGGCTTAAGCTCAAGAAAATCAGAAAATCACCGCCATTGTACATACCACATTGCAGAATGCTCAATGCAGAATGCAGAAGGCTGAAAGACGCGCGCAATCACGTAAGCCTTTGCTGACTGCGGCCAATGACGGACATGGCTTTTGCTAATGCTAACAAGTGGAGAACTAAACTTTAAAGAGAGCAAAATGTCATGCAAATAAGCGAAATTTTGGAATATCATATTACTCATACTACACGCCTCTGCCAAAATTCAAATTTCAAGCGAACCAAATCGTGAGACAACTCGCTAAGGCCATGCACCTCAACGATCGAAGCTCCGTAAGTGATCAAAGCCACACTGAAAGCCACTTTTCTTACGCTACGAACCCGAACATATTTCATAGAAGATATATTATAAAAAGAGTACATTTTGTGCCCTCAACTTGAGAAAAAACTAATGCCTCTTTGATGTGTGTAAACTGTCGCATATTGTTTAATAACTACATGTGTTCAACAAAACAAAAACAACAACCGTATTTTATATTGAAGTAAACTCATAAACAAGCAATTAAAACCACAGACACACACATACATGTGTACAGCAAGCCTTGCATGGCTTGAGACAACAACAGCTGTGCTCACAGATGGCCAAACATACAAGTTCAACTATTTTTATTCGCTCACGATCATTTTCAACATATTCTGCTGATGACTTTTATGCAATAACAACAAATGTAACAATTATAATTACGAGTATACAAAAAAAAGAAAGTAAGCAAGAGAAAGGCACGAAATGCGTACATTTGATTTATAATGAAATAAAATTTTCTCATTAGTCGCATGTAATTAGAAAATTCGCAAAACTCTTATTAAAATGCAATTCAATGCAAAAGGTTATGCGTATCAAATATAGAACTGAGTAAAAAACATAATAGAAAATATAAATTCGCAGTGCCTGAAGTCATTTTCGGCTGTTCGAGTTTGGCCTTTCAGGACATAAGTTATGCAAGTCACACGCGTCACTTTGCCTTACAAAGCAACACAGAAAGACCAAGACCGCTGTGCGCTTGCCATCTCGCTCATTAGTGTGTGCGAGTGACAGAGAGGCGACCAGGCTCATGAGTATGATGATGATGATGGTGATGATGAGGATGACTGTGGCATGGACGGCTGCGCCAATAGAGGTTGTGACGATGGCGCCATTGTCACGTAAACTTTACGCTTCTCATTTCATTGCTCGTTTGTCGTTTCTTGCCATTTGCCATGTTCCATTTGGCCTATTTGGACCTGCCTAACTCAAAGCTATTTTTGGCTATTGGCAATGGAATAATCTTCCAAACAAGCACATGACAAAAAAAAAGACACAGAAAAGTACAATATTGATTCGTATAACAAAGTGTTAAGCGACTGTTTTCGAATTGGCAAAATTCTTACTGAAAATTGCACTCAATAAACTTCGTTACAATTACAACAACAAAACGTTACTAAACTTAACGAAAATACAAAAAATTCTATAATAGAAAATGCTTTAAGTTAAGTTATTTTTTATCAACGATAAACGGGCGTTTAATTTTTGTCTTTAGAAGTCTTTAAATGTTTAAAAAAAAATTTTGTTTGCTTAATTATTTTTATTTAATGTAATATTATTTAAAATATAAACCCTATTAATTATAATTAATTTAAGTACCTTAGTAAAAATCCTTTGTTATCAAATGACTTGACTTTTTGTTTACAGAACGTTTAATGAAACAAATATTCATAAAATGAATGAAAACTTTTACTTCAAAGCTAATGAAAATACTAATAAATAAAAAAATAACTTATTTTACAACTTATTACTTTTAATTAGTTGCGAAAGTGAATGCATACCTTTTGTATGACAACTTTGTCATGTGTTTTGCAAAGCGTTTCTGCTTATATATGTATGTAAATTACTAGTATAATTGGCCATGCCTGGAAACAAAAAAAAAACGTTTGCACACTTTTTGTGCTTTTTTAATTGTAGACTGGTGTATGTGTTGCGTATTTAAGGTTAACATAAGAGTAATGTAATGTTGCTTTTCGCTTTTTATACTTATACTTATACTTATAATTGGCATAAATGACAGCTTGGCATGACTGTTTTGTCTCTAAAGTATTTCTGGTCGTCTTAGATACTCCTATGTTACATTAATCAATACCGCACATTGAGCACGCTAATATGCTAAATTTTGCTGACTTACTTTTCTGCTTAAATGTAATTCACAATGGATTCATAAACCATTTTTCCAAGTTTTGCGACTAGTAACACACGGAAGTCTAATTTTATATATAAACGAGCCCGCTTCGCCTAGCAACACGACTTTCGGGAACATCATCGGTTTAGGAGATCTCGAGAAAAGTGATAAGTGAGTAAGGCAAATTTATTTCGCTATATGTCAGTTCAATATATTGTGCTTCAACTCTTTGTACCATTCACGATAAACTTTTTTTAATATATTGCGAATAACGCTTAATTGCACGGAAAAACTTACTCGTTTTTGGGCAAATCGTAATCAATTCTTTTTTTTTCGTAAAATGTAAAACCATCAAAAAAAACTAATAGCAGCGAAGCATTTGCGCCACCACAGAAAACACATTCACACACACGTACACACGCACACACACACAGTATGTTGATTATTTTGTAAATGAGTGCAACAAAAATATTTGGCGAGAAACACAACGATGCCGAATTGTATCTGCAATGGATGAGTGAGCGCGCGTTTCACTTAATTTGCGGTTGAAAGTGAAAATGTTATCTAAATGCAATTTTAATTAAGTTCAATTGTATGCCAGTGTATTTTCATGTATGTGTATGTATGTGTGTGTGTGTGTGTGCACATGTTATTTATGCGCTATTTTTGCTGAATTAAATTGTAATTATTGAAAATGTTTTGATTACAAAACAAATTAAATTACTTAACAAAAAGAATTGAACATGTAAAATTGAAAGCAACAAAAAAAAAAAGAGAAAACCCAAAAATGGCAAAAATAATACAGAAATTTCATTAAGATTCTGAGTTAAAATGATAATTTACATGCCGATACACGCAACAGACACCAAACACACGCCCGCTTACTTACACAGTTACTTAACTGTGCGTTGCTGCCTGACACACACACACACACACACACACACACATCTATACCTACAGACGAACACCCCACGCCATAAAATTTCAATTAGGCAAACCATTGAAGAAATTAATTGACAAACTCCAACTTGAAGCTCGAATACAACAAATAAAAAGCGAAGAAATTCACATGTACCAAGCAGACACCCGGCCGAGCCGACATGCTGCGCCCACCTGTTCGCCAAGACAGCCCACCAACCCACCAGTCCGACTCTTACCCTTCAAGCAAACTGTGCAGTTGCCGTTTGGGCCTGGGCCAATGATATTTTCGTCTTTAGCACTTCATTGTTGTCGTTGTCTTCACTTTTAATTTTGCCAGCCTTCTAAGCAACCCGAAAGCACGTCCCACCCCTCAACCCAATACCCAATTTTGCTGCTTTTCAACACGAAAATTAATTTTCGACAATTTACTGCGCAATCTTACGCAAAAGTTCAACAAAAGATGCGCGCACTTAAGTCAGTTGCTCACCCCCAACACGCTGCCACGCACTGCACACACACACACACACACACATGCAATCAACACGAAACACTCATTCAATGTGTTAGTGAGAGGGTGAGCGACCGTAAGAGCTCTGTTAGCGCTGCTATTATCAGCCTGAGCGGCGTTGCCACCTGAGCCACGACCGACACGAGGAAAAATTGTTGGGGGTGTAGCGGAAGAAGCAGACAACGAAAGCAGCAGCGACGAAACCGCTCAGTCGTACGTGTGTGTGTGTGTGTGTGTGTGTGTGTAGCCAAAGAATTTTGAAAAGGCGACGACGCGCACAAAACTTCGCAAATGTAAAATATAACATAAAGAACTGCTTGAAAAATTACTCCAAAACGGGTTTTTATGTGTGTCTGTGTGTGTTCGTGTGTATGTGAGTGTTTGTTGGAGGCCATATGAGCTTTTATAAGAAGTTATCGCAATGTTTCCGTTTCCGCTTACACACACACACACATATACACACGCATGCACCACCAGCATTAACAACAAAATCATGCACATCTATCTCCGGTTACAACAACAACAGCAGCAGCAACAAAAACATTCGCCGCCATCTGAACACCCTTGAACATCGTGCTCTCCTCAACAGCCAACATGCTCACTCATTTGCCACCCTACGCCCCCCACCTTACTTATTTACGCTTACTCAACTACATTGTCATTTAATTTTGGCAATAAATGTGTTTTACACAGACGCACACACACACACATGCTCACATGTACATGCTATACGCATACGAACAAGGGCACACTGTCAGCGACATTGTGTGCAAAATGTCTGATAATCGTCTTCCGCCTATTTTGACGGCAACGTCGCTGCTTACAGTAAATCTCTCTACCGCTCGCTGATTGTTCACATGTGCGCGCTTAAATTATTTATACGGAAGTACGAATAACGCCAACGCTAACGTCGACGCCGACGCCGACATCGACGACAATGATGAAGCCAACGTTGACGCTGACAATGGGAACGACAACTCACCGACGCCGACGCCAACGCCAACGCCAACGGACTCACGAACTTGTCCGCCCCTGACACATCTACTTTTTCGCTGGCTGTACGCTGCGTTGCGTTGCTTTGCGTTGAGCTTTAACAGCACTAAAAAGCCGTTAAAACATGCTCCCTTGCCCTTCTCTGCGTTTCATTTACAGTCTTGCTCTTTTTTTCACCCATCTTCGTACATTTTTTGGCTTATTCACTCATTCATTTATTCGTTCATACTCACATGCACATATTCATACTGCATTTGTGTATGTGTGTGTGTGTGTGCGGGTCTCCTTCTGTCCATGCTGGCCTTCCGTAGTTTCGTCCGTCTTTTCACTACGTAAACGTTGAAATATGATATTATGGCGCGCAAATAAATTACGCGGAAAATTATTATAGTCGCACACACACACACACACACACACTTACATAGATGCGCATAGTTCCTTTTGGTAATTTTTGCATGCTTATTTCAGTGTTTGACTACTTTGTAGGCGTGTCAAGCTTAACTCATTTCTCTTAAAGTCGAAAGCATTAATTTTAAGAAAGAAAAAAAGAAACAAATCATTTAACTTCATGGGAAACCTAATTTAATTCAAACTTGTTTCAACACTATCGCCACAGTGGCTGAATTATACCAGCTGGCGGTCCTTGGCGAATTTGTCAGTAGTGCCCTCCGCGTAAAACAACATACCGTTGTAGATTTATTCCAATAAATTACCTGATTAGTTTTATTTAATATTTTAAAAGTATAAATATCAATGAAAAAAACTTCGCAGCAAAATATTTATTATTAAAATTTCTTTAGTCGAAATTTCTGTTCTTCTCGATAGTGAATAATGTCGTCAATGTTAAAATTTCGGGTCTTATAATTTTCTTTGAACGAAAAATCAAGAGCATCTTGAAAAAACTTTCTTGTTACATAAATGTTGTTAAATATTTTTTTTTCTTTTTAATTTAAAATCATTTTTGAAAAAATATGCTATATATTTAGTGATAGTCTTTGTTTGATTCTGCTTAGATTGATTCAAACTAAATAATTTGTACACTATCAGCCCAACTAAACCCAGCGGTTCGTGGCGAATTCATCAGATCGTGCCCTCCGCGTAAAATACTACGTTGTAGATTTATTTCATAAATATCAATGAAAAAAAAATCGCAGCAAAATATTGGAGCCTTCATAAAGTTCGTTGTTGTGTTGCTTCTGCAGAAATTAATTTTGTCGTCGATTATGGAAATCTTGATTTCATTGTGTAAAGTTTTGTTTTTAACAAACCATTGAGCATCGTTCTAAGAGCTTTATTCTGAATGAGTTGTATCAAATAATTTCACTCGAAAATTTGCTTTTATAAAAGCTTTTTTTTTATAATTCATTAAATTGAATTTTCAAACATTTTTATTTTGGAAAAAAAATCTTGCTTCTCCGATAGCTTATTTCGTTAAGTCGCTTGTACCATTTTTTTTTTATTTGTGTCATATAAATGTTGTGTAAAATTGTTGCCTTCGAATCTACCTGCTTAAATAGAAAGTTATTATGTTTGGAATCTGCAGAACTTTTTTGTTCTGGAATTGTATTTTTTTTGTAATTTTTAATTGTATTTTATTGTGTTTCTTATTTTTTTTTCTGCTCTTGCTCTTTGCTTGTACTTTTTGATTATTGCCCGTTTTTAAAATGAAAGCGAGTCAACCGCATTCACTCTAAATTCTTTTCACACATAGCTTCCTCAAAGATCTTCCAATTTTCATTCGAATTTCTCCTTGCGATGATGATGCTTGTTGATCATACAGTTTGATCTTACAGTTTTCATTTGGATTTCTCTTTGCGATGATGATGTTTTCGTCATTTTTGTTTCTCTATTATTTTCGGCTCGAAATGTTTGATGAAATATAAGTTGGAAAAAATCATTCCTTTTGCGGATGTGATTTGAATTAAAATAATATGTTAGGTTTTATAGAATTAAAAATTGATTATTTTGCCAAGTTGTGTTTTTCGAATTTTTATCTCATCTTTTCACGATTTTCCCGTAAAGCTTATATCATTTTTATTTAATGTTTGCTAATTTTAGTTATCTTAAAACTTATGTTTTGTGATCATTCTTCGCTGCTCATGCATAGAACTACGGAAGAGTAAATGAAATATTTGCCTGTGTAAATATTTTCCCAAGTCTTTCAAAAGTTGTTTGTTCGTTAAGTCGCTTGTACCATTTTTTTTTTTATTTGTGTCATATAAATGTTGTGTAAAATTGTTGCCTTCGAATCTACCTGCTTAAATAGAAAGTTATTATGTTTGGAAACTGCAGAACTTTTTTGTTCTGGAATTGTATTTTTTTTGTAATTTTTAATCGTATTTTATTGTATTTCTTATTTTTTTTCTGCTCTTGCTCTTTGCTTGTACTTTTTGATTATTGCCCGTTTTTATAATGAAAGCGAGTCAACCGCAGTCACTATAAATTCTTTTCACACATAGCTTCCTCAAAGATCTTCCAATTTTCATTCGAATTTCTCCTTGCGATGATGATGCTTGTTGATCATACAGTTTGATCTTACAGTTTTCATTTGGATTTCTCTTTGCGATGATGATGTTTTCGTCATTTTTGTTTCTCTATTATTTTCGGCTCGAAATGTTTGATGAAATATAAGTTGGAAAAAATCATTCCTTTTGCGGATGTGATTTGAATTAAAATAATATGTTAGGTTTTATAGAATTAAAAATTGATTATTTTGCCAAGTTGTGTTTTTCGAATTTTTATCTCATCTTTTCACGATTTTCCCGTAAAGCTTATATCATTTTTATTTAATGTTTGCTAATTTTAGTTATCTTAAAACTTATGTCTTGTGATCATTCTTCGCTGCTCATGCATAGAACTACGGAAGAGTAAATGAAATATTTGCCTGTGTAAATATTTTCCCAAGTCTTTCAAAAGTTGTTTGTTCGTTAAGTCGCTTGTACCATTTTTTTTTTTATTTGTGTCATATAAATGTTGTGTAAAATTGTTGCCTTCGAATCTACCTGCTTAAATAGAAAGTTATTATGTTTGGAAACTGCAGAACTTTTTTGTTCTGGAATTGTATTTTTTTGTAATTTTTAATTGTATTTTATTGTATTTCTTATTTTTTTTCTGCTCTTGCTCTTTGCTTGTACTTTTTGATTATTGCCCGTTTTTATAATGAACGCGAGTCAACCGCAGTCACTATAAATACTTTTCACACATAGCTTCCTCAAAGATCTTCCAATTTTCATTCGAATTTCTCCTTGCGATGATGATGCTTATTGATCATACAGTTTGATCTTACAGTTTTCATTTGGATTTCTCTTTGCGATGATGATGTTTTCGTCATTTTTGTTTCTCTATTATTTTCGGCTCGAAATGTTTGATGAAATATAAGTTGGAAAAAATCATTCCATTTGCGGATGTGATTTGAATTAAAATAATATGTTAGGTTTTATAGAATTAAAAATTGATTATTTTGCCAAGTTGTGTTTTTCGAATTTTTATCTCATCTTTTCACGATTTTCCCGTAAAGCTTATATCATTTTTATTTAATGTTTGCTAATTTTAGTTATCTTAAAACTTATGTTTTGTGATCATTCTTCGCTGCTCATGCATAGAACTACGGAAGAGTAAATGAAAGATTTGCCTGTGTAAATATTTTCCCCAAGTCTTTCAAAAGTTGTTTGTTATTTTATAGTACCATTTTCTTGTTTTTGTTTTTATAATTCTTTATTTTTTCATTGCTGCTTTTCATTGCATTTAACAGTTTTGCAATCATTTTTGTATCTCTTTGAAATGTTACATTTATTATGCATCTACGCGCCACAACTAAATAAATTGCCTTCACCAAAAATGAACCTCTGTTGCAGCGATTGACAAACCTGACAAACTCATCATAATTTCTTATTTTTTTCTTAAGTTATCTCATTCAGTTATATTGCTTATGTAACCCAAGTTGCAAGTTGGTCTGTGACAGTTGTATGATTTGTCTTGTTTTCAACAGACTATCACCACATAAATCTTAGTTGGTTGCTTGGTTGATATCGTTTGTATCAAGCACGCTTGCCAAGTGCGCAACATAAAATGAAAACTTTCAATTTACACAAATGAAGTAATTGGCCTTGCCTTAGGTCGGCGCCTGTTGTGGCATGGTTCAAAGATGTGTTTACGGCAAGGCTTTTGAAATCTCATACAAATGTATGCGTTTTACGTTTAAAATACAAGCCAAGTATTTGAATAGGGTTGCCGACGCAATGAAAGCACTTTATACTATTGAACTAAAGTGAACTGAACTAAAAGCAAGGAGGGGCTGCGTTTCAATGAAGATGAACTTTGAAAACCATCACTGAAAATCCTTTTTAGATACAATTTTTACTTAAGAACTGCCAAAGGTCACAACCAAGCAAAGGGTATACTATGTGCTTGTGTGTATGTGTGGGTGACATCCCAACGAATCCTGACACCATTTGCCAACTGCTTCGCAAACCGTTTCATTACCATGTATTTGTACACAACAATCTACCCAACACTCGCATGTTTTTTCTCATATAAGTGGCTGCAAAATCAACGCCACATCGCCACATTTGCTTTAGAGCAACTAGTGCTTACAGTTTGCCTTGCAAACACCATGAGTTGCCAGCACTAAGTACTTTCATTCACCGTCAATATCAATGTGTTTTGAGGGTGTATACGAAATGGAGATGAAATGTTATCGTCAATCATTCTTAACAATAACTGAGCATGGTTTCACCGCTTTCTATACATAAATGCTCTCTGATTTCGTTCAATGTCACTTCATTCGACAGTAGCTCTCCATGTCCTTACTTCTCGTTTTGTCGTTGACACTGAACGCACACCAATCTCCACATCTTCTTCATCTGTGCTGAAAACGCATTTGCTTGCAAACGCATTGACAGAAGTTTTGCTGGGATGGTAAAAGTGTTGAAAACCCATTTGAACTTTACTTTGTTGAGCTGCTGTAATCTTTCTGCTTACTTACTCACTTACACTGAACACACACACACACTCATACACCGACAAACATCATCACCAAAAGGGAAACGTCCAAAAGCAAAGCAAACCAAAGAGCCTTAGTCAGGAGTATCAAGCGTATTGATGGTGATAGTATTAGTGTTTTTGTTGTTGTTATTGTTGTTGCTGGCTGGCTGCCCGGCTGACTGAGTGAATGGTGAAAAGTAAAATAGGATTAGGCCAACAACGCTCTGAGCATAGCGAAAAGCTGTGCCAGCAAAAGTGAGCAGTAAATATTTATGCTTGTATTTTATTTATTTACATTGTCAAAACCAATTTTGCCCAAGGGTTCAATTGTTTTCACTTTTATTTTTAGGCGGCTGTAAGAGTCACTTGTTCCACCCTCCCGCTTTAGGTCCAACTAGGCTGTCATTCAAGCAAATATGTATGTATATACACAGGCACAACTGGCACTTTATGCGTCCCTCAGCCGCTCCCATTCACCATCAATGCAATTGTTAGTGTTGAATCCCGATTTCAAGTGTGTGATGAGAAAGTGTTACAAAAGTGTTGTTTGCTTTCAATTAAGTTGGTCTTTCGTCTTCGGCTCCGTTGGCGCGTGTTTCACTCAAATTTTAACGCTACTAAATCTAATTTCAATTACACTTCTATACACTCCAAAAAAAAAAATATATATATAAACAAAAACACCTTAAGCCAAACAAAATATTTATATTGTTATGAAATTTATTATTTTACTGTCTTGAATAACAAGACAAATAATTTAAGACATTACCAAACGGGGAAAGTAATACAACAAGTCTCCACATTAATTAAAAATCAGTAAGAACGCTGAATTCGGCCTTTCCGGTTCCGAAAAATGAGTTGATCACATAAGATCACACACACCATCTGAAGGCCCGTGGTAAATTCGTCAGATCCGCGTACAACAACTTTGCGTTGTAGACGTATTTCAATAAATTATTTGATTAGTTTTATTTTATATTATAAAAGTATAAATATCAATGAAAAAAATTTCGCAGCATTTATTATTAAAATTTCTTTAGTCGAAATTTCTGTTCTTCTCGATAGAGAATAATGTCGTTAGTGTTAAAATTTCGGGTCATATAATTTTCGTATATATTTTGTGATAGTCTTTGTTTGCTTCTGCTTAGCTTGATTCAAACTAAATAATTTTTATAATCTTTATTTCGGAATTATTTTAAATTGCAAATAAACTTTTTCTTTTCGTACTCGTTGCAAAGTGAATTTGGAATATCTTTGTGTCGGTATCTTTTTTTTTTTGTTTTATTTGGTCATTGTAATAATATATAAATATAAATAAATACTTAGAATTTTTTTAAATCTTGCTTAACTTTTGCTTGTGCAAAACCAAGTCATTCGTTGAACCACTGATAGATAGCGTTGTTCGTTGTGAATTGAAACTTTCCTTTTTTTTTTGTGATTTATAAAATTGAATTTTCAAACATTTTTATTTAAAAAAAAAGTTTTGCTTCTAAAAAAAAAAAAAAAAAAAAAAAAAAAAAAAAAAAAAAAAAAAAAAAAAAAAAAAAAAAAAAAAAAAAAAAAAAAAAAAAAAAAAAAAAAAAAAAAAAAATAGCTTATTTCGTTAAGTCGCTTGTTCCATTTTTTTTTTTATTTGTGTCATATAAATGTTGTGTAAAATTGTTGCCATCGAATCTACCTGCTTAAATAGGAAGTTATTATGTTTGGAAACTGCAGAACTTTTCTGTTCTGGAATTACATTTTTTTTGTATATTATTGTATTTTTTTATTTCTGCTTGTGATCTACTTGTACTTCTTGATTGTTCTAAGTTTTGGTAATGAAAGCGAGTCAACCGCCGTCAATTTAACTTCTTTTCAAGCATAGCTTTCATTCGAATTTCTCCTTGCGATGATGATGTTTGGGTCATTTTTTTTCTCCATTCCTTTTGTGGATGTGATTTGATTTTAATTTATTAAATTGAATTTTAAAACATATTTATTTTTGGAAAATAAAAGTTTTGCTTCTTCGATAGCTTATTTCGTTAAGTCGCTTGTTCCATTTTTTTTATTTGTGTCACATAAATGTTGTGTAAAATTGTTGCCATCGAATCTACCTGCTTAAATAGGAAGTTATTATGTTTGGAAACTGCAGAACTTTTCTGTTCTGGAATTACATTTTTTTTGTATATTATTGTATTTTTTTATTTCTGCTTGTGATCTACTTGTACTTCTTGATTGTTCTAAGTTTTGGTAATGAAAGCGAGTCAACCGCCGTCAATTTAACTCCTTTTCAAGCATAGCTTTCTCAACGATCTGTTTTCGTTTCGACTTTCGACTAGTTCTCATTTCAAATTCATCTTGTCATGATGGTGCTTATTGATCTTACAATTTTCATTCGAATTTCTCCTTGCGATGATGATGTTTGGGTCATTTTTTTTCTCCATTCCTTTTGTGGATGTGATTTGATTTTAATTTATTAAATTGAATTTTAAAACATATTTATTTTTGGAAAATAAAAGTTTTGCTTCTTCGATAGCTTATTTCGTTAAGTCGCTTGTTCCATTTTTTTTTTATTTGTGTCATATAAATATTGTGTAAAATTGTTGCCATCGAATCTACCTGCTTAAATAGGAAGTTATTATGTTTGGAAACTGCAGAACTTTTCTGTTCTGGAATTACATTTTTTTTGTATATTATTGTATTTTTTTATTTCTGCTTGTGATCTACTTGTACTTCTTGATTGTTCTAAGTTTTGGTAATGAAAGCGAGTCAACCGCCGTCAATTTAACTCCTTTTCAAGCATAGCTTTCTCAACGATCTGTTTTCGTTTCGACTTTCGACTAGTTCTCATTTCAAATTCATCTTGTCATGATGGTGCTTATTGATCTTACAATTTTCATTCGAATTTCTCCTTGCGATGATGATGTTTGGGTCATTTTTTTTCTCCATTCCTTTTGTGGATGTGATTTGATTTTAATTTATTAAATTGAATTTTAAAACATATTTATTTTTGGAAAATAAAAGTTTTGCTTCTTCGATAGCTTATTTCGTTAAGTCGCTTGTTCCATTTTTTTTTTTATTTGTGTCATATAAATATTGTGTAAAATTGTTGCCATCGAATCTACCTGCTTAAATAGGAAGTTATTATGTTTGGAAACTGCAGAACTTTTCCGTTCTGGAATTACATTTTTTTTGTATATTATTGTATTTTTTTATTTCTGCTTGTGATCTACTTGTACTTCTTGATTGTTCTAAGTTTTGGTAATGAAAGCGAGTCAACCGCCGTCAATTTAACTCCTTTTCAAGCATAGCTTTCTCAACGATCTGTTTTCGTTTCGACTTTCGACTAGTTCTCATTTCAAATTCATCTTGTCATGATGGTGCTTATTGATCTTACAATTTTCATTCGAATTTCTCCTTGCGATGATGATGTTTGGGTCATTTTTTTTCTCCATTCCTTTTGTGGATGTGATTTGATTTTAATTTATTAAATTGAATTTTAAAACATATTTATTTTTGGAAAATAAAAGTTTTGCTTCTTCGATAGCTTATTTCGTTAAGTCGCTTGTTCCATTTTTTTTTTTATTTGTGTCATATAAATATTGTGTAAAATTGTTGCCATCGAATCTACCTGCTTAAATAGGAAGTTATTATGTTTGGAAACTGCAGAACTTTTCCGTTCTGGAATTACATTTTTTTTGTATATTATTGTATTTTTTTATTTCTGCTTGTGATCTACTTGTACTTCTTGATTGTTCTAAGTTTTGGTAATGAAAGCGAGTCAACCGCCGTCAATTTAACTCATTTTCAAGCATAGCTTTCTCAACGATCTGTTTTCGTTTCGACTTTCGACTAGTTCTCATTTCAAATTCATCTTGTCATGATGGTGCTTATTGATCTTACAATTTTCATTCGAATTTCTCCTTGCGATGATGATGTTTGGGTCATTTTTTTTCTCCATTCCTTTTGTGGATGTGATTTGATTTTAATTTATTAAATTAATTTTTAAACCAATTTATTTTTGGAAAATAAAAGTTTTGCTTCTTCGATAGCTTATTTCGTTAAGTCGCTTGTTCCATTTTTTTTATTTGTGTCATATAAATGTTGTGTAAAATTGTTGCCATCGAATCTACCTGCTTAAATAGGAAGTTATTATGTTTGGAAACTGCAGAACTTTTCTGTTCTGGAATTACATTTTTTTTGTATTTTATTGTATTTTTTTATTTCTGCTTGTGCTCTACTTGTATTTCTTTATTGTTCTACGTTTTGATAATGAAAGCGAGTCAACCGCCGTCACTTTAACTTCTTTTCACGCATAGCTTTCTCAGCGATCTTTTTCATTTCGACTTACAACTAGTTCTATTGTAGACATGTTGTCTACATGGTGCTTTTTGATCTTACAGTTTGGTCTTACAATTTTCATTCGGATTTCTCCTTGCGATGATGATGTTTGGGTCATTTTTTTTTCTCCAATATTTTCGGCTCGAAATGTTTGATAAAATATAATATAATTTTATCTCATCCTTTCATGTTTAATGCTTGCTAATTTTAGCTATCTAAAAATGTATGTCTTGTGATCATTCTTCACTACTCATGCATATACATACGGAAGAGTAAATGAAAGATTTGCCCTTGTAAACATTATGACAAGTCTTTCAAATGTTGTTTGCCATTGATCTTTTTTTTTAATTTTTAGTTTTCCTTTTATATTTTACCATTTTCTCATATTTGCGTCTATGCTGACAATGCATTGTTTAGTGTTGAGTCTCGAATTCGAATGTCTGTTGAATAAGCGTTATAATTGTTCTTTGCTTTCAATCAAGTTGCCCTTTCGTCTTCGGTTGTCGCGTATTCAACTCAAATTTTAGCGCTAATAAATCTTATTTCAATTTTGCTTAGATGCTTGAATCGTCATAGATTGTAACCTGAAATCTCATTATGGTCCGCATTCATAAGAATTTCATCAGAAAATTCAGATTTTGCTGTAAAAAGTTCAAGCCGAAGAGTTGAGGCTGCTCGTTTCGGAGCAGAGTTGTCCAAGGGATCTCCCGAACGAAGTCATCCGTGTCGTAAACGTCGTGTTTCTTTATGATCTCGCTGTTTAAAGGATGCCAAAACGCACCACTTGAACTTAAAGAATTTGCTGAAGCAAAGTTGGCTGCATCATAAAGGTTAAGGACAGCGATGTTCAGCTCGCAGATTGATTTTCAGAATCCAAATTGGTCAATGGAAGGAGTTTCCTCATCCTCCTAAAGGCAGCGTCGTGATGAAACGTGAAAAGCAGTGGAATGTGATCAGAACTCAGATCGAAATTTCCTATAATGTCGAAGAAAAAGGAATGCACTTTGTCTCCGACTGTGGTCGTAAGGAAAATTACTACATGATCCCATAGCTCTATTCAACCTTGAATTGGTGACAAGACCATTAAAACCGAGGTTACCTAAAGTGCTGGTGAATTCAGCTTCGTCAAGAGAATCCTGTTTTATAGAATTAGGATTTGCCATTACTTAATTACCTTATTCTATTATGAGTATTAGAAAGCAATTGATCTAATAAAGAGAATTATTCATAAATTGCTGTCAATTGTAATTCTATTCAATCAATATTGACAACAACAAGGAAGGACAGACAATTTAAGCTAACCGGCGATTACGGACCGATTACAGAGAGCACTGCTTAAAGGACACGTTGACACGTTGAACCACAGCATAATTTAAGACACACACACATAAGCATGTACAAGTATATGAGTTTATACTTATACATTGAACAGGTTAAGCTCAACAACAAGGTAAGTGCCTCGGAAGTTTGTTTCGTTTCAAAGGCGCGTTTAATAAAACCAAGCATCTCAGCTTTTTTGGTGTTTGTTGTTTTATTGTTGTTGGTGTTTTTGTTCATATTTTTGCAGAGTTTTTGTTCGTTGCTGTTTTCGTTCATGCGCCAAAAGATGACAGCCGCTCATGTAATATTTTACGACAGTATGGCAAATGAGTCAAGAGAGACAGGTGGGACAACAGTGGCAATGCTGTCTAAGCATATGCATACATATGAACGTATATGTGTGCTTGTGTGTGTAACTCCTTGTTTTGATAATTAACATTACAAAGACCTAATTAGTGTGCTAAAAATGTTGTCTCCTTTGTTTTATTTATTTTCTGTTATGTTGTTTTTTTGATGAGCCAAAATTTGCAAAGGTTTCTTTACTTAATACAAACCAGCCCTAAAAGTGTGCTTTACTTTTTTTTTTTTTTTTGTTAAACCAGAGCATCAGCTTTGAACATGTGAAGTCGCTTATAAGCTCATATTTATGTTTCAATACTTGCATATCTGTTCGTGTATGTATGTGTGTCTGTGTATGTGTGTGTGTGTGTGCTCACACATATATGTTGACTTAGCTTTTCCCACTTGTTCATGCTGCTGGCAATTATGTTCAAATGTTTTTATCAGATTTGTAATTAATGCGATTATTACGCTTATAATTACAACAATTATTATTATTTACATTTGTTTTTATCGTAATTATTATCGCGAATTTAACTAATTGAAATTGCAAATGCTTTTGGCAAACATTTTAAACTTTTGCGGTTTATCCCATACGCATATCTTCTTACACGCGCAATGCTAAAAAATTTCATACATGAAAACTCTTAATTAAAGCATTTAAAACGTTTTGTAATTAAATAATTTATAACACAAATTTATATTTTAATTTGAATGCATTTGAAAACAATCATTTAAACCTGAGCAGTTACATACTTTTTTAATGATTAATATTGGCAGCGACAAAGTTAAAAGAAATCATAGTCGACATACATATGAGTGTATAAAGTTTCGCATATGTATGTTTAATACATACATATATTTTTGTTTTAAGCCAACTGCCACTCAAATGTCCACAAAGTACGCCAAAGTGTCCACTTAATTCTTACAATGGACACAATTGCAGTTGACAGTGAACTGAGCGAAAGAATAAAAACCAAATGCAAAACCAACTAGAAAAACAAAAAGAGTAAAAAAACACACACACACACAATTAAAGCTTACATGTGCAATTATGGTCGACTAAAGCATACCCTGCACACACTTTTAACATATGTTGAAAAAGGCGGGTTTTTGGCTGCATACATAATGCTTATGTAGCTTAAAACTTTTATAACGCGAGAGTCTTGTAAAGACGACATTTATAAAAATTTTAAACTATTACAAAGATTATGTCGGTTGTAGGCAAATAGTTAAGGCCCGACTTGCAATTGTGTGTGTGTGTAGGGTATTCAAATTGTTGAAAATAAATGCACACAGCGAACATGAAAATGACAATAGCGCACAAACAACAACAACAACGGCAACAAGAACAAGAAGCACGGTGTTAACGTGCTCATCAACATGACATCAGGCCGTGCTGAACTAAACCGGACTATTTCTGCTCCGGACCGGACCGGACTGGACCGAAACGAGCCGTAAAACGAATAACGGAAGCTACAAGTTGACAATAAACCACTTTGACTTTGTAAATATTCAGTACGGTATAAGAATAATTGCTATTGTTGGTTTTTTTTTTTAGTTGTTTTTTTAACATTTTTTTTTTCTTTTTTTTTTCATTTTGTTGCTCTTTCCTTTTGTTGTTGTTATTGTACTGTCGCAATGCAAGCGGAAACGGAAAGGAAAACATAAATGAAACGTTCACTCTTTCTATCTCACTCGTTGAGTGACAATCTCCCTTACGGATTGCTTTGGACTCTTTGCTGCTTCATGCACACGCCCGCCCCCTTCCTTTCATCCTTCCTTCACCATGGACAGTTCGGTGCAACCAACCATGACGGTCATGACGCCCGACTTTCACTCATGCTACAACACAATGCAATGCAAATTTAATTGAAAAATTCCTGTCGCATGCCAAACAATAAAAAGTCTAGTAAAAAAAATGCAACAATAGCGGACAACAACAACAATAACAAAGTATTGTTAAATATTATTGCACACACACACACACACAATACATTCATACATATGTTCATGTGCATGTGCGCAGCAAAACATATTCGAAGCGCATAGAAACTATTTCATTATGAACTCAACTGAACTGAACTGAATTGAAGTTATACATGGCATATAATATCTAACTTGGCTTGGCTGAACTCTCCACTGATCCTCAACATGCACTTTTGTTTTCATTTGTGCCATTGGTTTTTTTTTTCATTTAATATTTTCGCCACATTTTTATTTCAAACACCAAAATGAAAAAAATTCTAAACTTATTTTAATTTTTAGTTTAGTTTTCTCATGTGCGCTTGAATAATTTGCTGACATACGACATTATTTGATATAAAAATGTTAGCAACAACAGCGACTTTACAGCGGTCGCTGTTATATTACAGTGGCCGCTGTTATAATACAGTGATCGCTGTTATAATACAGTGATCGCTAAAATATTATATATTGTTATTGTTATTATTGTCGTAATTCAAAAATTAACTGCTTGTATTAAAAAAGCGACTCACAGACAAAAAATTCAACCTTTTTATTTATGTAACTCCTTAGTCATGCATACATTTTAATTTAGCTTCAAATTTTGTGTGAATATTATGTATGATTATCTATGAATATGAAAAATTAATGTTTTGTGTTGTGTAAACAATTTGTATAAATAATTAAGTGCATGAAGAAGTCAATCAATAAATTAAACAAATAAAATTGATTAATTGACTCAATGAAATGAATAAACGTACATGAACGTATCAAGATTATTAATTAGTTAATAAATCATTGATTGCCCTCAGTGAACGCACACGCAAGTGATAAGCAACGCGTAAACATCTTGCAGCACTTGAATGTGCAAATCGCACAACCAATCGAAGTGCAAGCAAGCGAATAATAAACCAGCGTACTAAACTTCTTGACTATGTGTGTATGTATGTATGTGTGTATGTATGTGTGTGCGTATATTAGACTAGACAAGCATAATGCTTGAAGCATTTAACTTGGTGAACGTAATCACAAAATCACTTGATTTGGCGCAATTCAATTCAGACTTCATATTCATTGGTGAATCAACACACCGTTGAACGAATATTTTGGCAATTGCAGCAAATATGAAAACTGCTCTCAGTCTGACTGCAAACTCTTGACTGAGTCAACAAGCAAACAGAAACGATGCAAATAAGCAAACAAAAAAACCGTATAAAAAGAGGTGAACAAAAAAAGAATTAAAAAAAAACACTCTTCACAAAGTTCGAACAGCGTCAATCGAAATGCAAACCTACAACTTGTTGGCATGGCAATGGAATTGAAATGGAGATGGAAAAAAAAAGGAAAAAATCAGGAATGAAGCACGTGAGGGAAGCAGAAGGCGTAAAGAATAAAACGTTTGGAAAAAAAAAGGAAAAAGAAAGCTGGAACTCAATTGTGAGTATCATCTTTGCTCTTATTATTGCTGTTGTTGTTGTTGTTGTTGCTTTTGCTGGCGGTGTCATTGCCGTTGCCGTTGCTGTCGGTGTCTGTACCGCTGTTGTTGTTGTTGTTGTTGCTGCTGTTATACCATTGTCATGCTAATTCGTATGTCGGCAACAGACTTAAATCGATTAAAAAGTCACTAGGATTATTTAGGCGGAATTGCACAACGTGTGCTTTGAACAATCATCACATGCTTCGATATCATGCCCTCGCACTGTAATGCCTATGTGTGTGTGTGTGTGTAACAATACATTAGGTTTACGATATTGTAAACGACTCGTTTGCTAAGTCGATTCTTATTTTGCATTTTAAGCGGACTTCTTTTTCAACGTTCAAGACTTTATGTAAGAAAACCTAAGCTTAAACTTAAAGAAAGCATAGTTTCTTTAATGTTAACAAATTTATATAATTTTTTAGCGACTTTAATACTCCATTTATTGAGTTCCCCCTCACCTTTGTACCATTTTCTTAGCAGCGCGATATTTAAAAGAATAAATAACATGCGAGCGTAGCAAAACTCTGACTGAGAGATTTCAAAACGCCAAAACGCCGAAAAACCGTCCAAAATTAAATTTGTCTCGTACATATTCAATGAAAATTGTAAGCCTTTAAGAGTCAGCCAACTTAAGAAATTCCTTTGCAAATTAACAGAAAATAGAAAAAAAAGACGTTTATAGTTTAATGGCAAAATATCGTTTGAAAGTTGCAAATAACTTTGATTAACATAATCTTAAGTGTTTTAAGCAGCGCCAAAGTAATTAGACGAGCAACACCATTAACTCTGCGCCGCTCTGGCGTTGGCTTCATCAACAACATCTTCCACTGACAACATCCTCATCGACACCTCGCGCTCTCGCGCTCTCGAGCATATCAAAGAAACCAAAGACGGAAGACGAACGGCGTAAGACGAGAGACGAGAGACGTCTTCGTGCGATAAAGTTTGCATTAATTATGCGCAATTTAGCGCCTTTTAATGCAGAAAAGCATTTTGTCTATGGTTGTGCAAAATTGCGAGCGCACATTTGCAACATATCAACGCCCAGGACCACGCCTACTCAGGCCATAGCCATGCCTATACACACATGCATAACCAAACATTTGAACACGTTCAGCATAGTTGCAGTTAAAGGCATGTTATTGCTTATCTAAGCCGTTTATTGCACCAAGCTGAACATTCAAACAGACATTATCATCTTGAACGTCATTATCATCATTAGCTCATTATACAATGTGGCGCTCAATTAACATACTCATTTGCAGTTTGGTTGCTGGCTGGCGTGCCATTTAAATTGAAGTTGTAGCAATTCCGATTTGAGCATAAAAGAAAGACTTCTATTTTCATTGCCTTTTTAGCTTCTTTTCTTCACTTTACTTTACTTTGTTTGCGTACAATTTCAGTGTGACGAAAAGCGCATTCAACAAATGAATATATCTTATTAGAATAAATTGAATAAAATGGCATACAAAAGCACGGTAAGTGTAAAGAAAAAGAACAACAAAAAAAAAAGTGAAAAAAAGGACAAAAGAAAAGCGCAAACGAAATCTTAGAATATTTCAATTTTGAATGGCATAGAAAAGTATGCGTTAACTTGTGAAAATCTCTCAATTCAATGAGATAAACAACTTAACGAAGTGTTAGCCATTGACGCACACACACACACACACAGACACAGACACACGTGCAAAAAGTTAAGCACATTAGCTGCCATTCACAGGCTCACGCCATCACTCATTCCTTTGATACGGTCACCATGCCCAAAAAGTTTGTCTGACGTCCGCCATGCCGGTTCTGTCAATCCGGTCCGTCATTCCGTTATATCATTCATTTCATTTCGCTCCTTCATTCATTCGTTCGTTCGTTTGTACATTTGCTCGTTCGCTCGTTCTTGTCGTCGGTCCTGCAGTCCGGCACGCTGCTCATTGCTACGTGTCTCCGCAAGCAAAATACTTTGAAATTAGAGTCATGTTGACTTGACTTCACTTCACTTCAACTCTTAGTTCACTTCAGTTCAGTTCGGTTGAATTAAGTTGAGTTAAGTTAAGTTAAATTGCTTTACTCTGCGTTGAGTTCATTTTCAGTTAATTTCGATACAACATCGAAATCACTTAATGCCATTTATTTTCATTTTCATTTTCATTTGGTCTTTCTATTGTGGCACAAACATTTTTTGCAATTAGCAACAAAAGATTTTTGACACGACAACACACATTTTGTGCAACAATAAAAATCTTCAAGTGCGCAACTTTTGAATTCATTTTAATTTATTTTATTTTATTTTATTATATTTAAGCAATAATTATTTTAAATTCAACATCGCATATATATTTGAGCGCACTTACATGTGCACACGGAGCAATTTTATTTATGACTCTGGCACTTGAAGTGCTGCATGCGTCATGCCACATGCTGCATGCCGCATGCTGCGTCCTTACCATGTTGCTACCGTCATCGATGCCAAAGGCAACTTTAATCTGCGAAAACTCTTTTGTCTCTTGCAGTTGCCGTTGCTTCTTTTTTTGTTTTTGTGATTTTATTATGGCTGCTGCTGTTGTTGTTGTCCGCATATCCTTTCCAGTTTACCAGACATTATTTTGTTAGTGTAGTTGCATGTGTGTGCGCACGTCATGGAAAAATTTGATATCATCGTTTCTTGTATTTTATTTTATTTTATTTACTTTGTGCAGAATACATTTTTCATGCTCGAGCATGTATGTATTTATTTATTGGATGACGTTTCTCGTTGTTAAACAATGTAGTAGGCACTTCAATTGCATTGCCATCAAAGCGGCAAATAAAATCAAAAGCCTTCTGCCACACACACACACACACACACACTCATGCGCATTTCAACTGACAAAACACTATAAGCAGCATGCAAGCGGAAATGTGTGTTTTTTATTTCTTTTTTTCTCTTCTTTAACTTTTTGCTGTTATATCATTTTTATTTTTATAGTTTTCCTTTGATAATTGTCTTTTAAAGCATATAAATCATGGCTTCAGTTACAATTTAAACATTTTAAATGCATTTTATTAACAAAAAGTGTGCAGACATTTCGGCTTAGAAGAACATTTGATCAGTTTCATTACTCTTGATCATTTAAGCACTGTAGAAGATCGTTTATATAAACCGACTATTGCAAGGCTTCTTCACCTTAGTGAGAACAATGACAAAATTTCTAAGCGATCTTCCCTTAAAATAAAACCACCCTTAAGATGGTTTAAATGTCTTCTGCCACTCGAAAAATGTTGTTCGCTTCTTTTTTCGCTTAAAACTCATAATTCTCAAACAGTTCATTGTCTTCTTTGGCACATGTGTTGTCGATTTGCCACTCCAAAAGAGGGAGTGTTCAGGAGCTTGCTCCGCCTCCTTCACGGATCGGCCTGGCACTGCAGTACCGCCAGGATTTCGGCCCAATTCAGTAATACATGTGAAATAGTGTTATTAGCTTAGCGCATTGAATGTGCCAAAGTCGCTAATGGCAAAAATGGCATTTTTAGGCATGTACTAAAATATTTTTCTTTCATTTGGTTTTTGGATTTGTATTTATGTATGTATGTGCATTAGACTAGACACATGTGTGTGTGTGTGTGTGTGTGTGTGTGTCAACTGGACGTGCGATTTTTTTGCTCACTCATGCCGACACTCATGCTTTCATCTGCTTTCGCTGCTCTACTCTCCTCTACCTCTCTCTCTGACCGACTCTTGTTGCGGAGGCTTTTACTTGCAACTTTTAAGCGGATATGCTGACCGGAAGTTGTTGTACGTTTGTGTTTATGTTTCCCTTTTGCATTCGCTATAATGAATTCAAGGCACACAGCCATCAACACACACACACACACACACACATCCACACGCATAGACACGTGCAGACACTGTGAAATTTCTGACTTCCGATTTATAGAAAAAGTTGACAGCATGTTTATGTTTGTGAGTTTTACTGTCATATTCCTTCCATTGCCTTTCGTGCAACCTGTTCGTTCGGCCATGGTTTTTTCGTGTATGGCAACTTCACAAAGTTGACAAAACAAAAAAAAAAAACGTCGATTCATAAGGCTTATAGCCACGCTCTTTATGCACTTTCAAGCCTTGGTCAAATACCTTCAACCACTCGTCACCTCATCGCCTTATTGCCTCTGCCGTCGTGCGCTTGCTGTTGCCGCACTTGTTTAGTCTTCGATGTTGGCACTTTGCTACTTAAAAAGCCATTTCGACATGTTGTACCGTAAACAAAACTGAAATTAAGGCAATGAAAGTTGTCACACATTTTAAGCGCATTAAAATGTTTCGCCTTTTTTGCTAATTCCATTTTTCTTTTGTTGTTTTGTTGCCTCTTCATGTTGCAGTAAAATGTTGAGAGACGCATTAAGTTTATGCTTGAGCACATTAACAATGACACGACGCTTGCAATGTGCACAACCACGCATGAGTTGTCTTGAGCACGTTGTTGCACGTGGCACGCGGCAAGCTTCGTGCCGCTACGCCATCATTCAGCCAAGAAACATTTCAAGCTTAAATGAGTTGCGTAGTTTCATAGATCCTTTGACATTTTGACTTTAAAGTTGCAGCAAGATGAAAATAAATAATAAAAGCAACGCCTAAAAGATGCCAAAAAATTTTTAATTGCGTGTACAAATTATTAAATATTCAAGCGAAACTTTTCGACATGGCCGGCCATCACTTTCAAATGTAATGCACGCCAATGTAAGCAATTACAAAAAAATGCTCGCAAAAAAAATACTAATAATAATAAGCAAAGAAAAGGGTCAACGATGCTGCTTAGGGACATGAGACAAGCGGCATGACATGACGGGAGGCTAACAAATGAGCGCAAACAATGTTAATGCGCGCTTACTACACATGTTTGTATGTACTTATGTATGTACTTGCTACATACAATTGTGCGCTGTTTTACTTGCCTTGGCTTGGCCCAAATGGTCAGCGCTTTGGTTGTCCATCTCATTCGCACAGCGTTTCATTGCCTTCAGCTACTTAAGCGTCCACCCCGCTGAAGTTCCTTTTCAACTTGCAATTCTTTCTTTCAATTTTGTTTATTTTTTTCGCTTTGCGCTTTTCCGCTTATATTTCATATTGTTGTGTATTGAAGATTTGCGCTGTTATTATTGTTGCTGTTGCTGTTGTTGTTGTTGCTGCTGTTGTTGTCACTTGTGTCGCACAAAAGTCAAACGACGAATACAAAAGCGTAAAAAGCAAAGAGCAAAAAAATTAAAATAAATTTGAATAAAAATGTCTGCAAAGATTAAATCGCTATGATCCGCAAGCGTCGTCGAGAGCGAAGTGAGTATTGCCAAACGGCGGTGGAGTGTCAGCATGACTTCCGTTTCAATGACCAAGTCTTGCTTAACGTTATTGTTGTTGTTGTTGTTGTTGCTGCTGCTACTGACTCTTGTATAATGGCGAATTTGCGCAACAATAACAACAACACCAACAATAACATCTTTCACACCCTTTCTACGCCTTCACTCGTGTCTCACCCGCACACACACACACACACACACAAACACACAATGTTGGCAATAAAAATGCGTAACAGTTGCGGATTTTATTCGCTTTCTTTTCTTATATCCTTCTTTTTTTGCAATTCGCCGCAATTATCCTCTCAGCCGCCAAATGCACCGCCCACTTTGCCACTGAACGCTTCGCTTCTTAATTTGTTTATTTGTTATTGTATTGTTGTCGTTTTCAACGTTCTCATCGTCATTGCTGTTGTCGGTATTATCGTTATACTTGTTGTCGTTGTTGTTGCTGTTGTAGCTGCTGCCACTGTTGGCCAGTTTCACCTTGAACGAGTCACTATCGCCACTGCCGTCACCGTCACCGTCGCCGCACTTTTCTGACAATGCCTTCGTCTGTGCCCATGCGACAAATTTAAGTTTTTATTGCTTTCACTCAAGTTGCACAAATTTACTCTTTCTGTTTCTTTTTTTTTTTTTTTTGGCAAACGGCGCTTTCATTTGCCTCATGCTTTCCTTCACTATCGTTCGTTGATTTTGGTCAGGAAACGCGTTTGCTTTTTATTTGTATTGTATTGTTTTTTTTTCTGTTTTGTTTCCTTAATGCCATGTGGGACCAACTTTTCTGCTTTCCTTTCCGTTTTATTTACTTATTTATTTACTTATTTTAGCCTTGGAAAAGGTTATTATAACTTTGAAGTGAAGTTTGCAACGGCAAAAGCGACAGAGAGGCGAGGAATGCTGCAATATACTATGTACAATACATATACATATGTACATATGTACTAGCTGCTAGCAAAGTAACAAGACTTTCAGGAAGCCCCATGCCCAGAGAGCGTCTACATCGCAAAAGTAGTCGCTATGCTTAATTTTAACTCAATTGGATCTATAGTTTTTGAGATCGCCTAATGAGTCAGTAATTTATATATATGTAAATAGTTCAGAATCTCGTCGTGAAAAGTCGTATTCGACATGTCCGTATTTGTTTGTCTAACTCTTTGTTTTCTTATGTTTACAGAAAGCTCTCTAACATCGCCTATATTGGATCATATTAGTATATAACTGATTATATAATGATCTATTGAAATTGTTTAAAACTCAAAATGTTTAAATGTTTGCAAAGCGTATACAAGTTTCGACCAAACTGAAACTAATTTACACTTTTTCATTGTTCTTTTTTCCTGTTGTTGCTGTTTGCATTATATTTTTCGTCCTTGCCTCACATATTTGTATTGTTAGCTTATTATGGTCGTTGGCGCCTTTAAACATTTAAGCATAAAACGACAACGGGAACAACAATGAGCACACCAACAACAGGAACGAAGTCTGTCGGACATTGTTGCTTTAACAATAAATAAGTTAATTTAAATATAATAAAAATAATTGTCGTTGTTTGCCAGACACGTTTTTATGCGTAACGACGGTTTTCCGCTTACTTTTATTTCAACTTCATTGTAAATTTACTATTTGTAAACAGATAAATATTTGTTTGCGGCAAATTCGAAGCAGAAGAAGAATTCTTAAAGTTATTCAAGTATAAAAAGCATAATTAAATGTCCTTAATCAACGTTAAAACTTTGCATTAAACAAAAATTTCATTAATTTTGCAAATCGAAATGACAAATTTGAATGAAACTTTTACGCCTTGGAAAATATGTTATATGAAAGATTCTATGCATTAAGTCATGCATAATATGACATTATGAAATGAAGAAACTCTTTAAAGTAAACCGCATTTATTAGAAAACTTTGCTTACACACACACACACATACACACAGAAACACACACACACACACACACACAGAAACACACACAATGTATGTGTGTAGAAGCCAAGCCCAAATTGACCAATGCATTAAACCACAAAATTAAATGAATGTCTTAATGCCATTAGCTTCTTTGATGCTTTCAACAAATGAAAATGTGCCAAATTAGAATTGAAAAAACACAAAATTAGTGAAGCAAAAATGTCAAAGGGCAACCTTTGTCAGTCGCACGTTTCGCTCTTGCCGCTCGTCTTTTACACATGCTCAGCTATTTTGTCATTAACACAATTAATAATAATAAACATATTTAAGAGCAACAAACCAAATTGTTTATTACTTGTTGGTTCTTTTAAAAAGTTTAAACGGTTTGAAACGTGCGAAATAAAAATCAATTTTGCCAAAAATTAGATTTTGAAAGTCACATCAAGCGCGACACACGCACGCACATAGGACGCGGCACAAAGTTTAAATATGAGCTTAGCGAAAAGTTTTTGAGGCGTAAATATTTTTCAAATACAAACCAAGTCAAACTGGAAAAAAGAAAAAACAAAAAACAACAAAAAAAAAAAACCAAACCGAAAACCGAAAAAAAGAACACACACACAACACTACAAAACACGTATGACAGACAGGCAGGCTGGATGGCTGGCTGGCTGGCAGGAAGTGAGTAGTCAGTAAAAATTGCTTGGCATACTTTTAGGCTGCGAGTGTCTCGCTGAGTGACTGCGTTTGCTGAATGTTTGATTTATGCGGGTTGAATTTGAAATTTGCGCCAGTAACGAAAAAAAAAAAACAACAACAACAACAACAACGAAAATTGAAAATAAAGAAAACTTCAAATCCGATTAACTTTTCAGCGCACTACACCTACGCACACACACACGTGTATGTATATGAAGACGACAACCCTTTGCTTGAGACGTAATGTGCATGTTTGTATTTGCGCTGGGCGCCCTTTGACAACGCACATATGCGTGTGTGTGTGTGTGTGTGTGTGTGTGTGCGTACATGTTTCGGTTATTTACTGCCCTTGCCCCTTTACATTTGCCAGCAAAAATCAAGCGCTCAAAAGGCTTTCTTAGAACAACAAAAGTGACTGTTCATGTATGTGCGAAGAGTTTTAAAAAGATCAAAAAAGTTCTTGCATGCTTCACTTTTTTAGCTTCTTTAAAAAAGTTTAACTCTTTTCTCATTTCTTTCTTGCTTTTTTTTCTTATATATATATAATTGTATTCATGTTTATGTGTGCGTGTGCGTGTGTGTGTGTTTTTTTTTTAATAAAAAGCGAAAGGATTCAATTTTCTAAGTGAAAAGAAAAAAACTTTGCGCAAATCTACCAACAACAAACAACAAACACAATAAACGCAACAAAAAACAAAGTCAAGCAAAGAACGTAAACGTAAACGTAAAACGTAAGCGGAAATAACAAATCAAAGCCTTGAAGCCTTTGATGCTCTCGCGGTATGCTTTTCAACTGTGCGGCTTTAGAGTGGCAATACCATGAAGGCAGAAGAGCGAAAGACAGACCAACAGACAGACAGACCGACAGACAGACAGACAGACATTGTGTGATGGCTGGCTTTCGAAGGGCATGCGAATGTGCATGAGTATGAGAATATGGCATGTTGATGCGGGACGATGAGTTCAGTCGGCATGAGCGAATTTAAGTGCAACCGCACCAAGAAAGGAAAGCACGCAATGTGCGTGTCACGGTCATGTCTCATTCAAGTCAAAGCAACAGCATTTTTTCTACTTTCTTTTTTGTATTTGTACATTTTTGTTTTGTTATGATTTTGTCTGATTTCCAACATAATTAGTTTGGTTTTCAGCATATACAACACATATTTGTATTTGCCACTTCATTTATATTGTGTTTGTTGTTTTTTCCGCTTCATGTTTGCCTTCACACCTGCAACGGAAGCGGAAACGGAAACACGTTGCAAAGCGCGTCAAGGGCAACATTTTTGTGACGATTTTCGGTTTTGTTGGCTTTCGTGTTGGCATTTTTATTACATTTCTTATTTACTCATTTCATTTAATTTTTTGTTATTGTTATTGTTATTGCTATGTTTGTTTTTGTGCGTTGTGTGTTGTGTGTTGATTTTTCACGCCTCGCCAGTGTGAAAAAAAAAACACAAAGCAAATGAAAACAAGTAAGTGCGACATTGTCCAATTTATACAAAAATGCACAGTGGGAAATTTGCCTACTTTTCAGGGCAAAAACTATATTAACAAAAGTGATTTTTAAAACGCGCCTTTATTAGTATTATGTTCTAAATACACCGATAGTTAATGCTGCATACCAGGAATTTAATTAAAATGAAGTCATCGGTCCCAAAACAAAGCTGTTGATAAAGACAATTTCAAATTCGTTTACACTCATGACTTCAAATTGAACTACGATAATGAAAATTGTTATGTACGTCATTAGAGCAAAGATAAATGAGATCCCATAAATATAAACACTCTCTAACGATCCCATTATCCTTATGCAAAACTCAAAACCGAAAATATCAATTAGTCCTAAAGTTATGAATTTTGACCAAAAAAAGCAGGAAAATTTACCATTGTGCAATGTCAATGCAATACACACACACACACATGCACTTCGTGGTGCTCTTCCGAATGCTTGTCAATTATGAAACATTTAATATTTAAAATTCTCTACTTTCTATTTAAAGATAACTCTACTTACTTAAAGTGTTAACAACTTATTATATTGGACTAGCGTATGTAACACGTAACGCTATGTGACATAAGACCATAGTTAAAAACGCTTATGTTACCTTTTAAACAAACTTTCTTCTGCTAACTTTTTTTGTTTTAATTACAAATTATCGCCTTCTTTTCTTGCTACGTGGTTAATAGAAACCATTCAACTTATTTATTATTAAATTTGATTATAATTTCAAGGCATTACATGGCATGAAGGCCAAAAGAGTCGCCAAGAAAAAAAGATATTTTCATATAACAAAAATTCAAGAGTTTAACTCTTTCAATGAGATTTTTCCTTTTCGCTTCTTCTAATAAAAAAATAAATAAACAAAATTCTTTTCATGATAAAAATTAATATTGGGAAAATTGAGACGAAATAATGGAAAATGGAAAATGCTTAAAGGAGAATTTTCTTGTGGTTGAGCACAAAGAAAATGTTAAGGTTGCAACAAGACAGCGTCAAGAGTTGCTTAACATGAAACAGCAGAAGAAGAAGAGCAGCTAGAAGCAGGGGTGCTAGAAGGAAATGGAATGCGTAACAAGAACAAGAACAAGAAGAAGAAGAAGTTGCTGAGAAATTAAAAAGAAGCAAAGGAAGTCAGCAAAGTCGTGGCCATTGGCTTTATTTGATTTTTCTTGAAAATCGTTTAAGCGTAAACTTTTTTTTTTATTTACTTTATTTTTTAAAAAAAATTGTATTTTATTTATTTAATTTTTTTTATAGTTTTTTTATTTTTTCTTTTCATTTGCGCAACTTCATTGCACAAAGCCGCAAGAACCGACGGAGTGACCGAATGAGTGAGCGGGCGAGTGAGAAGCTCTGCGAACGAAACAATCGCCACGCCACGACACGACACGTCGCCTTGCATTGTCTTGCAACAGCATGGCACACACATACACCACTCTGTCTCACTCTCACTGTCGCTCTGTCTCGCTCTCGCTTCCGCCAATGTGCATTTTCGATGAAGAAACTCATTTCGGTTCGTTTGTTTAATTTTTGTATTTTCCAAGCGATTTGAATTCTGAATCTGTGTGTGCATCTGCATGTGCATGTGTGTGTGTGTGTTAGTTTCAATGCTTGCATTTGAAACATTTCCATTAACATGATTATAATTTTTATTGCTTGCTAACAATGCGCTTTGCTGAGAAAAGCGGAAAATGGAAAATATTTTCATATTATATATAAACGGCATCGATGCCATAAAAGAAAAGTGACGCTCACGACAAAGGAAATTTAATTAAATATGCAAAATCTATGAAAAACAAAAAAAAACGCGCCGTTGTTGACAAAGCGAAGTTCATTTTGCTGGTCAGAATAATTATATTATTTGAAGCAACACAAGCGTCTTAATCGAATATAATGAGCACCGTACACAAATATGCTTAAGTTATCGATAGCTAGGCCATGACGTTGTCCTTTCGCCATGTTCTTACTGCCCTTTTTTCGCATATATTGCATATTTAGAGTTAAGAGGTAATTTTATGCCTGCTGATCTCAATTGAATTCTATTCTATTGAAAATGTCTCGAACACAATTTAAATGCCATCAACATGATGATAACTAAACCGTTATTTAAATAATCCATCAAAAGCGTTTTACATATGCGGGTCAAAATCCTTTCAAAAGGCCAAAAGTTGAGCAAACACGAAGGCAAAAAAAAATCCAAAGTAAAGAAACGTGCAGTCAAAGATGAGCAGAGCCGGAGCCGGAGTCGGCGCCAGAACAAGAGACAACGCCATGGCATGCCACATGAGTGATGAGTGATGAACGTGAAGCGTTGAGTCATGAGGCTGGCTGTTTGACTGGCTGTTTGGCTGGCTGGTTGACTGGCTGGTTGACTGGCTGCTGGCAGACGGCATCAAAAATGTATAAAAATGTGGCAGCAGCTGTTGAAGATTGAAAATCAGTTGTCGAAGGCAATGACTTTAAACCGAATTCTATGGCAGCGACACACATACATACATGCATATAACAACGTAGCTTAACGTAACGTAACGTAACGTAATGCAATATAATGTAACGCAAGCAATGAAGTGCGCTACAAGAATGCTGTGACGTACGCGAAGGACTGAGAAGGCAACGAGTTCAGTTCATGCACATTGCACAAAGTGAAGCTTATTGCGTGGACAGCAAAACTGAGTGGCAGGAGTGTGGGTGAGTCTGTGTGTGTGTGTGTGGGAGTGAGCGAGAAATATGACGAAAAAGGGTAAATAAGAGATGTGTGTGTGTGTGTGTGAGTGTGTGTGTGCCTACATTGGCTGAAGGCAACATTTCAAATGCTTTTGGTTGTGCAAAGTGCACACAGACGACGGCACAGCGACGACGTCAATGCTTCACAACAGCGTCAGTTTCGCATGGCTTTATGGATGTGTATATGTATGTATTTTAGTGTATGAGGGTGTGTGTGTGTGTGTGTTTGAGCCTGTTTTTGAGCAAATGAATTTTTAATAAAAGCGCCACATGTTGCCAATCGCAGCGAAAATACACACATACACACACACACACACATTGGCACATAGTGAAGCACACGAAGCATGTGGCGAAGTGAAGAGAAGAGAAGAGAAGGTTAAATGAAAGAGAGACCTTTTTGGTTGCTATTTGCGTTGGCAACTAAGCTGAACTGAGCTGAGCTCGATGACTTTTCTATTGACGCCAGTTGGCTGTTACACCCCGCCAGCCAGACACCCTACCCGCCCGCTCTCACACTTAAGCACACACACACACACACACACAAACGGTCTATCTTTCGCTTTCGCTATCTCTGTCTCTGTCTGTGTCTCTGTCGCTTTTAGGCCTATACGCTTGAGCTGTTATTAACTAAGCAATACTGCAAAAGCAATGCCGCCGTTGCTGATGCTGCTGCTGCTGCTGCTGCTGTTGCCGATGCCAACGTCAACGCCGTCGACAAGCCATTAGTGAATGAGTTTTTGCACTGCCTTGCAATGCCGCCAACGTTCGTGTTCCAAGCATCAATTCAGGTTCATGTCATGCATTTGTGCTACTTTCATTTTATACAAAAATAAATACGACAAAGTTACAAAACAACAACAAACACAACAACAAACAACAAACAACAAAAATGTTGCAAAAAAAAAGTTGAAATAAAATTACTCAGTCTGGTCGTATTAGTAATATTTACTTATTGAATTGTCCAATATGAATTTTTAGTAGTTTCATATTTTTTGCTGTGTTTTCTGATTTCTTTTTTTCGCTCTCTTTTACTTTCTTTCTTACTTCTTTTTTTCCCCCTTTCTTTCTGTGCTTTTAAACTCAAACGTCGGCCATACATTGCAGGCGAACATTCATTAATCATACGCCCCGTGCGCCATGTCGTTAGCAACTTTAAGTTGCGGCATTTGTCAAAATATTAATCAAAACATGGCAAACGTACAAATTATAAGAAAATAATAAATGAAACGCAAAAATAAAATATATATAAACAAATTTTTATCCCAACATCATCACCTGTCAATGTTTCTTACTGCTTCCTTACTTTTATACGCTGGCAAAAAAGGGTACTTTAACTTTGTCATGAGGTTGGCAAGGCAGAGCAGGAGACAACGCTGAGTATGTCTTAAAGCCAGCTTGATCGGATTACTACAGCATATAGCTGCCATGGGCACGAGTGGTCAAAAGTAAGGTTTTGTTCGAAGAACTTTTTTGTTCTTGAACATAAACAAATCAAACTTTGCAATTACGTATTTTTATTAATGCTTGACTATATGCCATAGTTTTATAAGCATCGGATATAAGTGCGTGGCAACACCTATATAAAGAGAAACTTAAAAATTGGATTGCTCTATAAACAGATGAGTTTGAAGATATGAAGTATCTTATATGATGCTTATTTGAAAAACGATATTAAGGATTTTCCAATAAAAATAATTAGGAAGACGTTTGCAAGAGTATATAAGTTTCGGCCAAGCCGAAAATAGCACCCTTTCTAGTGTTTTCTTGTTGGTGGTTCTGCATGAATAATGTTTTTATAGCTGTTGTTATTATGATTGTTGTTGGTGGTTTTGAACCTTGGACTAGTTTAATAAATGAACTAGCAAAACAACACTTTCACTGCCTTTGCACACAATCAACAACAACAACAACAACAACAACAACAACGACAACAACAACGACAGCAATAATAATAACAACGAATACTCGAACAACAAACAGAAAAGCAAAAGGGTTCAAAGAAATGTTAAACAAATATTTTTATTTGCAAAACACAACTGACAAATGTTTGGCATACTTATTAATAAAAAGCATAAAGGAGCGCAAAAACAACAACAACAACAACAACAGCAACAACGACAGCAAAAGGGGACAAAGGTTGTGTCAAAGCGTCAAAAGTGCCGAGCAACAAAGCTCAGCGGATATGTTAAACAAAAGGAGACCACAGGACAAATCTATGCATTGGAATGGTTGCCTGTTTGACCAACGCGCGTGTGTCTCTGTGTGTGTCTGTATGTGTGAAACAGTGCCCGAAAAAAAACCACAAAAAAACATGTGCATATGAGTGCTTGAAAAAAAATTTGCAAAATATAAAAAATTGGTAAAAATACAAAAAACAAAAAAACAAAAAAGAAAAAACGGAAGCTTTGAACAAATTGTGTAAAAAATTTACAACATTCGCACACTTGGGCACATAGGAACATGCAATATTTATTTGTGCCTCTCTGTGTGTGTGTGTGTGTGTGTGTGTGTGTCGTGCTGTTGTCATGGTCAAGTCGAGTGAGTAAATTTTCAGTCCTTTTCAAATACAAATGAAGTGGAAACAAGGAATTTCACACAATGCGGCACACTTGGACAAACCGATATGAAACCAAAGCATACCAAACCGAAGCGAACTGAACCATGTTGAGCTAAACAGAACTGAGCTGAGCTGAGCTGAACTGAGCTTAACCAACCAAACAAACAAATGACGTTCAATGAGAGTAGCAACAACAACAAGCACAACAACAACAACAACATGTAAACAATTTCGAACAAGAATTTTTGTTTTTACTTGGAAATCGTCTAAGCAATATTAAGCTTTGCTCCACCCGCTGCCACCCCCGCTGCCATATTCTATTGTCCATTTTGCAATATGCTTAAGTTGCGCTTATTGTTGTTGTTGTGCGCTCGTACACATGTATTGTGCGGCGCATTGTCATCCTTGTTGTTGTTGTTGTTGCTGTTGTTGCTTGCTGCTGTTTGTGGTCATTTGCGGTTGCTGGTGTCGTTGGTATCGTTGGTACGGTGTCGTAGGCGGCGGCGGTGGGGGTGGCAAATGGTATTTCTGTTGATGTCGGTTGAGGTTATCCCTATGGTATCGTCAAATAGTACTTCATTATTACACAGGATTGTGCACAGCATAGCACAGCGGTCAAACAAACATCATCCTAGCAAACAGATTCACCTTTAACATTTATTCTTTTTTTTTTTTGCACTTATTTTGCACTTTTTTCAACTTGTGCCTTTTGCCATTTGCCTTTGCTTGATGCTTCATGCTACATGCTACATGCTGTTCTTTTCACATAACTCAAATATTGAGCATCATTGGTTCGTTTCTGTGCTATTTTTTTGCAGCGGCTGCTTTGACCGGCATTGTTGTTGTGTTCTATTGCATTTTCTTTCACACTTTCGGCAGAGCACAAAAATTAAAACAAAAATGTGCCAATGAAATGAAATGAAATGAAGCGCAGCCGAGCCGAGCCAAGCCACACATGTGTGACGCACGGCCGTCTTTATGTCGGTTTGTCTTTATCATACAAATAATCATAAAACAATTCAAGCGGCAGCAACTGCACAAACGAAATGCAATGCAACCACCCGCAACGGCTGCTGACAATAGCCGCTCGCCACCAATAACAAATGCTGCAATCAAACCAAAATGCCAAAGTGCACGAGCATATTGTTCTGTCTTACTGTGGGCTCACAAAGTTCATATTGCATACCAATCGCATATCCGTTTCCGCTTTGAGCAACGCAGCAATGCAGCAATGCAGCAAAGGGCGCACACAATAAGCACAAGCTTATTGTCAACGTCAACGCCAACGTCAAACATGATATTCAACGCCAACGCCAACGCGATTTTTCATTGTTTTATTAGTCGCAGCACAAACAAAATATTTCAAATTATTTCAGCTCTAAATTAAATACACACACACACCCACACATGCACAGCACGCCACTGTACTCAATTTGAGGAGCGTGCAATTCAGCATGCTACCTGAGGCGGCGTCAAATCTAGTGGGACTGCGACACTTGCTTTTAATTTGTAGCAGAGCTTTTATTATTTCCTTTTCTTGCTAACTTGTTACTCTAGTAAATCTGTGTGTGTGTGTGTGTGTGTGTGTGCTATGCCAACGCTAAGCTTGCTGATGTTTCATTCATACATTTATTCATTGTATTACTTATTTGCATTCAATGCGGTCGGTCACTTCAAGCTCTGGGAATTACAGCACAAACACACACACACACATGCATGTGGCAACGGCATGGATTTAATTAAGCACACTGCTTTGATCCGCAAACACAAACACAAATACAAATGCAATTGAAACGTGTCACGCATTTTGAAGTTCCTCATCAGAAATCATATTGTATACAAAAAAAAAAATCAAAATCAAAAATAATTTCAACAATCATGCAATAATGCTGGAAATTTGCAAATGTAACAAAATCGATCGATCAGCAAATCTAATTACACAAAATTGTCTTAGGTAAGTAAAATCGCACAAATAAATTGAAAAAAATAAAAATAAAAGTTGTGAAAAAAAGAAGCACGCAGACTTGTTGTTAGCAAGGAAGCTGTAATATAATTATTTTACCGAGCAAAAAATTACACACACAAAAAAAGGAAATCAGCGTTGCCATAAAAACTTGAAAGATAAAGTTTTTATTGCCGACAAAAAAGCAAAAATAAAAAAAAAAATAAAAAAAATCAGCAACAAACCGAAACTGTTGAAACCACCAAAGAATCGACTAAGAAAAAAGCAACAACAACAAAAAAATCAAAAAAAGTAAAGAGTGAAAAAAGCGTACATAAAAAGCCAAAATCTTAGCTCACTTAAGGCAAACACACACACACACACACACACACATACACACGCAACACGCTTGCGGCTAGAAAGAGACAAACAGCGACAAGTTTGTGCTTTGGCCTGCTGCTAGAGCGAGCAAGCGAATGTGTAGATAAAGTTTATGCTCGATTTTCCACAAAGTTTTTTTGTCTTCGATGATTTTCTGCTTTTCATTTTCATTTTACTTGTTGTAATTTTCTTAGTTGTTGTTTTTTTTTTTTTTTTATTAAATTTTTTGGTTATTTTTTTTTTACTCTACGAATTTTATTAGACTTAATACGAGGACTTTCGTGCATTCGTTCATTTTGGCGAACGAGTGCAAGTTCGGTCTTCACTTCGCTACTCTTGACTTGACTCGACTTGACTAGACTTGACTTAACTTTCATTGAATTGATTTCATGGGCGGCGTAGCATGGTGCGTGTCTGTGTGTGTGTGTGTGTGTGTGTGTGGCATGTGGCAGCAGTGTTGAAAAGTGTCTCAAGGCGAAAACGCGTTGAAACTTGTAATTAAAACCTTGGAGCAGCAGAAGCACCAACACCAACGCCAATGCCAGCATCACTTGAAACTAGAGGCAAAACAAAGTAAAAAGATTTGCGCGTAACTGCTTTTGCCCCACCCCCTGCCCACCCATTTAACCAATAAAATGTCAGGCGCAGAATTTTTAAGAGCGCGCCACGCCTGACATTGGCAAACGCCCACCTCATCGACTTGTCCTCCTCGTCCTCGTGCCGGTCCTAGTCCTAGTCCTGGTCGGTCGGCGTGCCTTAACGCCAACTCAATTCCTTTACGCTGCTCTTCGCACACAGACACACACACACACACACACATGTTCTTTAGTCGCTTATTGCGTCTACTTTGACTTGATGCTTTTTTCTCACTTCTAGCGCTTGTCTTCAACGTTGTCGTTGTCATCTTGGCGCAGATTTCCTTGTTGTTGTTTGGTTTTGTTTTTTGTTTTTGTTGTTGTTGTTTTTTTTTTTTTTGCTTTGCCTTTCGCGCTTCTGCTCAAAGCTTTGTCATCGTTGTCTGTCGTCGAATTAACGCGCAAAGCAACGCTGCCGTGCCGTGCCGCTACCGTACGCCAACCCCGCTCGCACACCCGCCCCCAACCGACGTCCAGCGCCGTGCCGCTTTCAGCTTGCGTCAATTTATTGCAAACTTTGTCTAGCTAAATTTTCTTAGCGGAAAAGTGTTCAACCCAGAGAGCATGGTGCAATGCCCTACAGAAATATTGATTCTCGCATTTGCTGCGTCATGGCATTTTCGCAAGAGATTTTCCCATTTTTTTTTTTGCCTTCGCCTTTGCTTTCTTCTGCAACTCTTTTTTTTTTGCGTGATTATTATTTTCGCTTTATTTTTTTCCGTCGTTTTTTTTTCTTTGTTTTATGCGTCATGCTAATTATAAATTGAAACTTCTTGCGACACTTTGTCAACTACAAAAGTTTGCGTGTTGTCTTTCAGCCCGCCCTCTGTCGGCCGTTTCGTTACGCTTCGCTTACAAGTTTTTAGCAACGCTCGTGAACTTTGACGATTGTGTCGAATAAACAGAAAAATAACCTATTTGTAATAATAAAAAACCTATTTTCGGCTATGCCGCAACTTATATACTCTTGCACACGTTTTCACAATTATTCTTATTAGGAAATCCTTTTATAATATTCCAATAAGAATCATATATGTAGCCACGCCCATTTTCTAATTTGTCTTAAAGAAGGCAATGTATTCAAACTTCGCTACATTTTTCAATCTTGTATCTCGTCTGTTTACAGAGAAAGCCCATCTTTAAGTTTTTAGTTGTATCAAATTGTTACATAGTATTGGTTTGTTCACGAATAAAAGAATTAGAAAAAACAAAAAAAAATTTTTTTGTTTTTTTTCGATCGAAACTTTGTGTATCAAATTGTTACATAGTATTGGTTTGTTCACGAATAAAAGAATTAGAAAAAACAAAAAAAAATTTTTTTGTTTTTTTCGATCGAAACTTTGTGTATCATATTGTTACATAGTATTGGTATGTTCACAAATAAAAGAATTAGAAAAAACAAAAAAAAATTTTTTTGTTTTTTTTCGATCGAAACTTTGTGTATCAAATTGTTACATAGTATTGGTTTGTTCACAAATAAAAGAATTAGAAAAAACAAAAAAAAATTTTTTTGTTTTTTTCGATCGAAACTTTGTGTATCAAATTATTACATAGTATTGGTTTGTTCACGAATAAGTGAATTAGAAAAAACAAAAAAAAATTTTTTTGTTTTTTTTCGATCGAAACTTTGTGTTTCATATTGTTACATAGTATTGGTTTGTTCACAGAATAAAAGAATTAGAAAAAACAAAAAAAAATTTTTTTGTTTTTTTTCGATCGAAACTTTTTGTATCATATTGTTACATAGTATTGGTTTGTTCAAGAATAAGTGAATTAGAAAAAACAAAAAAAAATTTTTTTGTTTTTTTCGATCGAAACTTTTTGTATCATATTGTTACATAGTATTGGTTTGTTCAAGAATAAGTGAATTAGAAAAAACAAAAAAAAATTTTTTTGTTTTTTTCGATCGAAACTTTTTGTATCATATTGTTACATAGTATTGGTTTGTTCAAAATAAGAGAATTAGAAAAAACAAAAAAAAATTTTTTTGTTTTTTTTCGATCGAAACTTTTTGTATCATATTGTTACATAGTATTGGTTTGTTCAAGAATAAGTGAATTAGAAAAAACAAAAAAAAATTTTTTTGTTTTTTTCGATCGAAACTTTTTGTATCATATTGTTACATAGTATTGGTTTGTTCAAGAATAAGTGAATTAGAAAAAACAAAAAAATTTTTTTGTTTTTTTTCGATCGAAACTTTTTGTATCATATTGTTACATAGTATTGGTTTGTTCAAGAATAAGTGAATTAGAAAAAACAAAAAAAAATTTTTTGTTTTTTTCGATCGAAACTTTTTGTATCATATTGTTACATAGTATTGGTTTGTTCAAGAATAAGTGAATTAGAAAAAACCAAAAAAAATTTTTTTGTTTTTTTCGATCGAAACTTTTTGTATCATATTGTTACATAGTATTGGTTTGTTCACAAATAAAAGAATTAGAAAAAACAAAAAAAAAATTT
>JBAMBP010002981.1:0-174759 GCA_037044515.1 Phortica magna | reverse complement strand
TTTTACTCCGCGTACGATGCATGCTTCGCGGAAACGCCGTAGTAGGACGCACCTGTTTTGTCTTGCGTTTGGGTGTTGTAAAGTCCGTCAAGTCCTGAAAGCCTGTAGGCCCCGTCTTATGCCCAATGTGCATGACCTTGACCCTCATTCGGCCTGCGTTGTTATAACTTCTGGCACTCAACCATTTGAGCCATTTGCAATGCCTAACTTGTCTCGAATTCTCTTGACTTCTGAAAAGCATCAAATGCGCCCTTACGAATCTTCGCGTGGTGTCTGTGTCGATGATTGCCTCAACCAGGACACCAACAAGCGTAACTAGGGCTTACACCTAAGCTTCCCTGACCTGTTAAATATTTTATTTGTGTGCCCTGTGAGTCCTGCGTTACAAGTCGAGGCAGTCGTATGGACTCCGATAGGCTTCGTCCTTGTCGGGGTCCTTCGCAGTTTACCGTCTGTCCACAACAATCACGAGTGTAGGTTCCCCGTCTCCCGCAGTCACAACAAAACTTAACAAAACAATTTCTGCACTCTTCAGACCAGTGGCCATCTTGGCCAAAACGTCTGCAAGCGTTGAGTGGGTTGATCGGTCGCCAAAAACAAGTAGACGCCTCTATCTGCATAAATGATCAACGAGGGGAAGCTAAAGAAAAGTAAGATAAAAAGCGTACAATTCTAAATATCTATGCAAAAGGTGACTTGGTATTAGCGGAAAATATACCAACCAGCACTGAATTTGTCGCATAAACTGGCACCACGGTTTAAGGTACTCAACGGCACCATTAATCCGTGTTTGTATTGGACAAGCTAAAAGCTTGGTGTCAATTATCTCCATCATTAAGAGTCTGACGAAGATGATGAAGACATCAATCCAAACACCATCCCGAAACGACTTCCACCTGATTCAATCGTGGTTGCTTCGAAAGGGCAGGAAAGTTCAACACTTCTGCTTGAGGTATCGTTTGGAACCCGTGTGTAGTAGACGATAACTTCGGGTTATAAATATCTTTGTAAACGCGAAATCTAACTATTGAGAAATAAATTAAACGTGTATGTTTAAGTAAACGTATGCGGCAAGCGTGCCTAAGTTGACACATATCTTTGTCACTTTGGTGCCATACTTTCGGTGCCACTCTCCTGGCGCCACAACATCTGTCGAACAGTTATGTGCTCATATCATAAGCTCAGGAGCTCAAGTCAATTATTTATCTCAATTGGACACTTCTCTGCCACAGTTTTTCTGTTTATAAGCTTAAGCAATGCAATCTGCGTAGCCGAAACATTACTTTAACAGTTTTCTAGAGCTCGAGCTAATTGATTCTTTCTATAGGCCACTTCTATCCAACAAAGGGTAAACAAATTTTGTTGTTTCGCAACCAAGCGCTCCGATATCAAAGAGCTCTTCAAGCTCTTGGTTTTGTTTTCAAAACAAAGCAATGCGATCCATGATGTCACTGGCAGGCGCTCTCGCAAATATGCTAACATGCGATCAAACGCTCTCTTAATCCTTCTTTTAGCTAACGAGTCAGGACTCAAGTGTGGTACAAGTCATCATAACGTAATTTCTAAGTGAAAACAATTTTTTCATTGAAATCAGTATGTAAACATACATAAATACCCATATAAATAATTTGGAGGTAGGCTTCCTCAAACCACAAAGCGGTAGGTTGTAATGACCTCAACAAAATATCAAAAAATATAAATAAATATATGCATTAATCAAATTCTGAAAACGAATTTATTAAGCGTTCTAGTGCTTTCAAAAACACAAAACAGTGAAGAAATTCCAATTCAAAAGCAATCTTGTGAAATCAAAAAAAAAATTGTTAAATTTTAGAGTAATCCCTCGATTACTGGCGACACATAGCTGACCAACCGGAAGATGGGCACGGACGGCTCACGTTAGTGAGGTAAAATTTGCAGACGGACTGTTTATCCGGAGGATGTGCAACAAGAGAGGGAAGTGGATGTAGAGGGGTTGTTGTAAATGTACAATATGAACAATATCATTCTTAGAACTAGCATTGGCCATAATGGCAATTGACTTATCAACTAAAACGATGATACCTGAAATAAAAAAAATTTACTTTCGTAGAGATAAAAATTTTGACTTTCAGCAGTGCGCATATAAAAAAAAACCAATCAAACACTCTGTTACAGGTGCCAGAGAGCACAATTAGCCGGTCTGACATACTGTACCAGGGTATATTGTGTTTGTTTGGCCGAAATGTATGTAGCGCATAGAAGGAGGGGTGGGGGACCCCATAAAGTGTATATATTCTTCATCAGGACGACAAGAGAAATTGATTAAGCGATGTCCGTCCGTCCTTACCAATTGTTCTCGGATGCTATAAAAGAAACTTGAGATTTGGACGATAGACTCCTAATGCTCGGCAGCAGATCAAGTTTGAACTGTTTTGAGCCACGCCCACTTCTTCCCGACCAACCAGCTACGACCACTTTTTTAAAAGACTATAACTTGAACACCAGAAGCGCTAGAATCATAAAAGTCGGCAGGTAAACTCAATAAGTAAAGATCTACAAAACTACATTTCACAATTTTTCCCTTTCCCCCTCATTTCCACTCTGGTGGTGTTTTATTGTTAATTACTATACCTTCAAAACCATAAAAGGTACGTATCTGACATTTTTTATTTAAACTCAGTAAGCAGATTCCTTTCAAACTGCATACCAGAAAATACCCAATTGTGTTTCGACTACCCCTCTAAAACCGCCAAACTTAAATTCTTGGTAACCTGACCCTTTGTATTAAGATTCAATCAATCTACGTCCTTAAGACTGCATACCACATATTTTCCCCCTACCAATAATTATCATCAAACAGTGTTTAGATGTCAAGGCCTATATTTCCAAATGTTAAAGGAACGAACCTGAAATTGAACATAGACGAAGTATATGGAACTCCTTAAGACTGCATACCAAAAAATACAAATATCCATTTGTATTTTGTATACCCCTTAAATTTTGGGCAAACTCTTATTTATTATTGGTAAAATTAGTTTTTCTTCACAACTATGAAATATATGTGTCTGAAATTTTGTATCCAGGTTCAGTTAATTAACGTGTTTAAAACTGCATACCAAAACTCACCCAAATATTTCATGGCTTCCCCCTTAAAGACCCGCAAGCTCGAACTTTTCCTAAATTCCGCAGTTTTGACCGATTTTTTTGATATTTGGAACACCATTTAAATGAGTGTTGCCAAATCACGATTGTTTTTAATTGGGACGTCACACCTCCTACCGCGTGTACAGGGTATTATATGGTTGAGTGTACTCAACTGCACCAGCTCGAACTTTTCCTAAATTCCGCAGTTTTGACCGATTTTTTTGATATTTGGAACACCATTTAAATGAGTGTTGCCAAATCACGATTGTTTTTAATTGGGACGTCACACCTCCTACCGCGTGTACAGGGTATTATATGGTTGAGTGTACTCAACTGCACCGCCCTTATTAATTTTTTTTTACACCCTTCACAAAATGAAAAGTATTATAGTTTTGTCACGAAGTTTGTAACACCCAGAAGGAGGCGTGGCCGACTATACAAAGTATATATATTCTTGATCAGGATGACAAGACGAGTTGATATAGCCATGTCCGTCTGTCCGTCTGTCAGTATGTATGCAAACTCCTCCCTCAGTTTTGAAGCTATCGACCTGAAATTTTGCAAAGACCCTTGTATTTCATTACCGTGACACATTGGTCGGAACCAGCAAGATCGAACTATTGGAACTGGTAGCCACCGTACCAAAAGAAAAAGAAACATTTTTTTTTGTTTTCCCAGATAGATCGCTGAAATTATACAGGTATTAGTAAGCCGTAGCCAGACTAAATACCTGAAAGTTTCATTGAGATCGGACTACTGAAACTGGTACCTGCCATACAAAATTAAGAAGAGGAGGAGAAGCAAATGTAATTCGTTGTATGGAAAATTTTTTGTTTCTTAACTAATTGACTTGAAACTTCATATTTATGTTGATAATGTGGCTTCAAACCTATTTTGATATCAAAATGGGCGTGGTACCGCTCACTTATGATCAAATCAATAATTTCCATATATCTAGCACCCAATGAGGTATAACAACGAAAATTGGTGTGTAGGCTTGTGGACAAAAAGAAATAAGACTCCAAAAATAAAATGGGCGAACCACAAAAGGTGTCGTGATGAGTTTACATCTTTGGCAAGGCCGAAGATAGAGCACTTACTAGTTTAATCTTAATTTGTTACTCCAGTGTCACAAAAACGTTTTTATACTCTTGCAAAAAGAGTATATTAACTTTGTCATGAAGTTTGCAACGCAGTGAAGGAGACATTTCCGACTATATAAAGTATATATATTCTTGATCAGCACGACGAGACGAGTTCAAATAACGATGTCCGTCTGTCCGTCTGTCGATCTGCCTGTCTGTTTCAATGCGATTTCCAGCCAGAGTTTTAAAGTTAGCAAAAAAATTTAAGCGCAGAAAATGTTCTTCTCCTTGCAGGTATTTGTATATGTAAAATTCAGTTTGATCGGATGACTATAGCATATAGCTCCCATAGGAACGATCGTTCCAAAATGATGTTTTTGCTTAAAAAACCGCGTATTTTAGGAGTTATCGACTCAATATTTTGCACAAAAACTTTTTTGACATCAACAAAGATACAATGCAAAAATGGTCAAGATCAGGCTTCTATAGCATATAGCTCCCATAGGAACGATCGGTTAAAAATACTGTTTTTGTTCGAAAAACTTTTTTGTTCTTGAATATAAGCAAACCAAACTTTGCTATTACGTGTTTTTATTAATGCTTGACTAAAATCCAGAATTTTATAAGAATCGGACATAAGGGCGTGGTACCACCCATACAACTAAAAATTTAAAAATGAAACTTCTTTGTAAACAGACGAGATACAAGATTGAAAAATGTAGTGAAGTTTGACTACATTGCCTTCTTAAAGACAAATTAGAAAATGGGCGTGGCTACGTATATGATTCTTATTGGAAAATTAAAAAAGGATTTTCTAATAAGAATAATTGTGAAAACGTTTGCAAGAGTATATAAGTTTCGGCATAGCCGAAAATAGCTCCCTTACTGGTCCATTTTGCATTCACTCACAGCAGAATTTTAATCGTTTGTTTTTATACAATTCACGACCGAATAAATTTTGCTGCAGCACACTAAATAAATAAACAAAAAACCAACACATAACACACTTTATCTAATTTTACCCGAAAATAGGCAAAAACAAGAACGCGCAGCACGTGCTAATGTCAAACAAACAATTGTTGACTCGTGATTACTCATTTCGAATAAATTTCGCACAGGTGATCATGTTAAAACGCACTGGTTGCTGACACTGGCATAACATGTGTAGGTATAATCAGTGTCTTACAAATTGAAAGGCCGCATGTTAGGAACGTTGCTACGTGATATAGATTGAAAAAAGGGGTGGAAAAAAGAAGAGAAATAAAAAAACAAAAGTGAAAACGAAAACGATGCGCTGGGACGTTTGGTGTTTTTCCTTTGGTTTTCGTTTTCGTTCGTTTCTTTCATCGGCGATGTGTAGCGCTTCTGTTGCTGTTACATAACAGCACATAACATTAGATGCAGTTGGCCGCGTTATCAGCTGACAGCCACACATTAGGTCCAGGTCGGTTGTTGTTTTATTTCTGCACAACAAGTGCATTGGAAGGAAAGCAGAATTGCTCCGTTGAGGTGAACGACCGAATTCAAGGTTTACGTTAAATATTGCGCACTTAACTGTTTGTGATAGGAAGGGTACCGTTGACGATAGGCAACAACGGTTACGGACAGAATTGTACAGGTGGCTGAAGATATTTGAGATCGGGATTTCGAAGCAGCAGGCTAAGCGAGGACACAAAAAGAATTGTGTGATCGACGTGTGTGAAAAACAAGTGAAGAAGTTTTGTACAAGTTATGGGTAGAACCGGGAGTCCTTTATACGATGTAGAATGATGTGTCAATTCATTAAATGCGTTGTCTTGTTTTTTTATCCTAGTCAAATGAACCGTTTTTACACAATAGCTTGCGTAGTGGCTCGGAGATTATCGAAAACCCTGGAACAAATTTGCGAAAGTAACCAATGAGTCCTAACAATTTTCGTACATCGGTGGTATTTTTCGTTTGCGGATATAATGATACTGCTTTCATCTTGGTTTCACCTGGACTTTTTCTGTTTGGATGCATTTGGTGTCCTAAAAAGTGATTTTTTGCACAAATATCAGCTTGTTGAGTCATCTGTTATCAATGCAAGGCCGATCACTTCCGTTTTACTTTTTCGTAAGCTCAACAGGGCTTGTATACTTGGATATTGATGATTTCTTTGCTTTTTTTGTTGATCCTTGCTTCCACAACGTTTATTCTTGCAATAGCATGCAGTCCAATTGCAAAAACATCTATGAATCTTTTAAGAAGATTCAGCATTTTATGTTTGTACGTTACTAATATGAGGCAAAAGTGTACAAAATGGCTGTCGTGAAAACTATTTTGCATGGGTTTGTTTTCGAACGTCGTGCAGTTGTTTTTAACTATAAGTGTCATACTGGGCCAGTACTACTGGCGTTGGCGATAACATTGTCGAAAAAGCAAGTCGTGTGGAATTAGGTTGTCGTCGGCAGTATAAACTTGCGCTGGAATCATGGTGTTGTCGATACTTAAAATGAGTGTCATACATATATTCGTTGAGAGTGTGTGTCTCACCGCAAATACCTTTTATGTTCGTCCTGCATTTGTGACGAACGGCATTAACATTTTATGCAATGGTTTTAATTGTGGTACACTAACTTCTTGTTTCGATGAAGGCAGAATATGGTTTTTCAAGTATGAATATTGTCTTGCTAATGCTTTTGTCCTTATTCAGGCCTTTAGTTGATATACGTTTGATTTTGACTTGGTGCAATTATCATTATTTGGATGCACTTTATGATACGTTTTACGTCTGAAACGTTTCTGCGGCAAAGGACATTTATTCGAGATATGACCAAATTCCCCGCAGTTGTAGCACTTAGACTTAGAATTCATCACCCGTTCCTATGTTGGTTTTGGATTTTTTGGTGTAACGTACATTCCCGTTACTCATCAAAAAACTTGCCTTGGTTAATGAAGAAGTTTTCGATTGTATTTTGCATTTGTTTCATCGTCAAGAAATTTATTGCAGCAATATTGTGTTGTAGTTTGCGGTGTTAAAGACCTACTTGCGCGTATTTGATAATCGCAGATTCCGAGATGTTGTATCAATTTTTAAGGAATGAAGCGCGGAAACAGAATTATCTAATAGTAAATTTCATTATTCTCGACGAACTGACCATAATGTAATGGATTTCTGTTTCATCTGGCTTTGAGTCAAACTCGTTTCGCAGTGCGTTTGCGAAATTTACTCATGACGTATACAACATTGGTGTGGCATCGTACTACATTCGTGCTACTCATTTCAGCCAAGTGCACATAGCCAACAATACAAACTTTACCTTCCATCGATAGCCATCTATCGCTTTATCGACGCGTTCGATTAATTGGTTCATCGTAATAGAATTTTCGCTCGTCGGGTCAAATTCCAGTAATGTATTCGCGATTTCTGTTGTTGACCCATGTCTAGTATACGCGTGCGACGTAGATGAATTCTGTGTCAAATGAACAGGGGTATCGTTTCTAGTTTGTGTTTGTTCCGAGTTGAGGTTCTCGTTGATTTCACCAATTGGAATGGCGGTCGTTGTGCTTATGTGGGCATATATAATCATATCGTGTAGTTGTCTTACTTGATCATCAAGTTACGTAAATGCGGGGTCGTTGCGATTTTGGGCATGATGGAGGTTAGCAATTCGATGTCTTCGGATGATTTGAGGTCCGCTAGGCGTTGAATAAGTTTGTCTCGTGCACCCGCAGCTTGGAGTTTCCGTTCTTGTAGAAGAAAACTTCAACTGGTCCACTTTGAACTCATGAGTTTTTGGCATATCAACTCAATATATATTAACTCAATTGTTTAAAGTTTTTTTTTTATGTATATGCGGTTAACGTTTCCATGTATTCGTTCTCTAATTTAAATCGGCATGTCTGCCGTTTATAAGAATCTGGAAATTCAGCTTTGATTCGTTATTTCGCGTGTGTTTGAGCGAGACAGCTAATTAATGCTTTTTCTTTGTGTGCGATTTCATCAGAATTTTAAAACGAATTTGGACGAAGAAGAAGAAAATGAATCGCAAAAACCTTATTTCCACGAAGTAAATAAATAATTTCGTCAACACTTCACCGAATTTATCGTTGCGGCTTAAATAAACCCATTTACTGATTTGCAAAGTTATTTTATTTCTTTGTTTTTAAACTTTAAACTATTGATTCTTTATCTCACTTCTGAACTGTGAAGGAAAAGGTGATTATTTCCGCGGTTGCGTCGTGTTTATTTGAGTATATGTATGTATATTTAATATAGTTCTCAATAGTTAGATTAAGCGTTCACGAAGATATTTATAACACGACGTTATCGTTGTCCGCTGCACACGCGTTCCAAACGAGGCTTTACGAAGAAGTGTCTGTTTTTGGATGTCAGTATTGTCATCCATTCGTTTAGAGGAACAGTGTTGTCTATGGCCAATTTCTTCGCAGGAATGCAGAGCATAAAAATATCTTTTTTTGAAATGGATAGTGTGAGTGTTTGGTCAAAACTCCGTCTCTGAGCTGCTGGAAAGCTGTGGCAGCCCACACGCTATTCGATAGTCCAGGATTGGACACAATCGTTGGTTTCTAAACAACACAGAAACTGTTTTTTCGTTAAACGGAGAAGAGCTACTTGTTATACCCTGTACATACTGTACCAGGGTATATTGTGTTTGTTTGGCCGAAATGTATGTAACGCATAGAAGGAGGGGAGGGGGACCCCATAAAGTATTCTTGATCACGACGACAAGACAAATTGATTAAGCGTTGTCCGTCCGTCTGTCCGTCCGTCCGTCCTCACCAATGGTTCTAGGAAACTATAAAAGATAGAGACTTGAGATTTGGAGGATAGACTCGTGATGCTCGGCAGCAGATCAAGTTTGAACGGTTTTGAGCCACGCCCACTCCTTCCCGCCCAACCAGCTACGCCCATTTTTTAAAAAGGCTATAACATGAACACAAGAAACGCTAGAACTATGAAAGTTGGTATGTAAACTAAGTATGTAAGTTTCAATAAAACTGCATACTACAATTTCCCCCCCTCCCCATCATTACCCTTCAAAAAGTGTTTTATTGTTAATTACTATGCATACCAGAAAATATCATTTTATATTTGGACTACCCATTAAAGGCTGGCAAACTTAAATTTTGGGTAAATTCCAGTTTATTTTTATTAAAATTGTATATCTCCGCAACTATGAAATATACATGTCTGAAATTTTGTATGCAAGTTCAGTTAATATACGTCCTATAAGCTCCATACCGAAAAACACCCCTTTATTTCTAGCTTCCCCCCACAGAGATCAACAAACTCGAATTTTTCGAAAATTCCTCACCTTTGACTGATTTTTGTGATATTTGGAACACCATTTAAATAGGTGAGGGTATGTGCAGGGTATTATATGGTTGAGTATACTCAACTATACAGCCCTTACTAGTTTTATTATATATTTGTGTTCCATAATCATTTGATTTTATCATAAATTTGGTTAACTTTCAAGAGGACTCGACGAATACTTTTCAAGCTATTCAATTATAAACGGCGGCCTCTCTAACGTTCACCAGTACATACACGGTGTCACGGTAGCCACAATAAACAACAAGCATCTGTTTCAAAACCTAGTATTTTCAAATAAGGTTTTGAATACAAAAATATAAATAAATAAGTGTGTACGTTTTAATACGGTCGTTAACTTTAGCACTTCGACTTGACGAGCAACAACTTCATCCAACATGCCACAAATATAGTTTTATTTTTTTTTTTGTAAATAAATTATGTAAGCTCAATTCAATAAAAATAAAAAAAACAGTAAGGACGCTGTCATCGGCCTTGCCGAAGATGTATACTCTCCACAACACCTTTTGTGCCACGCCGATTTAGTTTTTGAAATACCAATTTTCGTTGTAGGGTGCCAGAAATATGGAAATTATTGGTTTTGGTTATAAGAGGGTGGTTCCACACCCATTTGGACGTCAAACTAGTTTTTACTCCACCCAATGTACATAAGTATAGAGCTTAAATACAAATGGTTAAACAAAACAAAAAAGTTTCCCATACAATGGCTTAAATTTTATTCTCTTCCTGTTCTTCATTTTGTATGACAGGAACCAGTTCCAGTTATCCTATCTCAAAGAAACCTTCAGGTTTCTAATTGTAAGATTTTAGCGCTCTATCCTATTAAATATAAAAGTTTCCCATACAACGGCTTAAACTTGCTTCTATTCCTTTTCTTCATTTTATATGGCAGATACGGGTTCCAGTGGTCCGATCTTAATGGTGAAAAATCCGATTTCGGACGCGATTTTTTTAAAACGGCTGTTTGACCGGCTGAGATACGAGGTGCCAAAGTTGAAATTCGGAAAGAGCACCCTGAAATATATAAGGATGCAAATTTTCAAAACATTGCCAACATTTTGGTTGCTAAAACTTGTTACGAAAACTGACCTCGGTGCCTGCTATTTGATACATACGTCACTAAGCACTTGTTTTTTTCTTGTCTTAAATTAAAGTGTATATATTTCAAAATGCGTGTTGAATATAAAAAGCCATTTTAGTGAGAGCAAGTTAACATGATTTCATAGTGACAAAAGCGGTCTCAAGTCTTTCAACGCGTTTTTCTCGAAATGACTTTTTCAAACTAGTCGCATCAATAACCCGTGCAAATATTAACCGATCTTCATGAAATTAATTTTGTATTAACTGTGTTAAAAGTGGCTATCGTTTAGTTTAGGGTTTTAAAATTTTAAAAGTTTCAATTGGTCGCCATTTTGAAAAAAAAACAAAATTTCAAAAAACCCCTACGCCTAACAATACGCAATCAATAGCTTCTGTTAATGCGAACCAAACAAACCTAATTTTTTTTAAGGTTCTACGGGAATTTATCGATTTCGTCAATAATTTTAATAAAAATTTGTGTCAAAAACCTTGGATATACGCTTAATAAAACATAAAAACGACGAACTTGATATTGTTTTATTTTTCCGATCAAAAAAATTCATAAAAATCAAACATTTTTTCGGCCGTCACAGTTGCGTTCCGTGGTTGTGACCGATAATGTGCAGATAATGTGGTTTTTGTTTACACCCCAGTAAAGCATTAATAAAAACACGTAATTGAAATATTTGGTCTATTTATATTCAAGAACAAAAAAGTCATTACGACAAAGTTCATATACTGTTTTCTCAAGAGTATAACAAAAATAGACAGAATTATAGTATAACCAAAAAAAACTAGTAAGGGCGGTATAGTTGGTACACTTAACCATATAATGCCCTGCACACACGATAGGAAGTGTGACGTCCCAATTAAAAACAATCGTGATTTGGCAACACTCATTTAAATGGTGTTCCAAATATCAAAAAAATCTGTCAAAAGTGAGGAATTTACGAGAATTTCGAGTTTGCAGGTCTTTGAGAGGGTAAGCCATGAAATAAGTTTAAGGACATATATTAACTGAACCTGCATACAAAATTTCAGACACGTATATTTCATAGTTGTGGAGATTTACCAATTTAAATAAAAATAAACTGGAATTTACCCAAATTAAGGGTAGGGGAAAAATATGTAGTATGTAGATTTAAAAACGAACATTGATTAAGTCTGCATACAGAGTCTCAGGTTCGTATTTGGTATGGTTGTGGAGATATACAAATTTTTGTAAAAAAAGTGGATTTTACCAAAAATTTAAGTTTGATGGTCTTTGTGGGGTTGTCGAATATTCAAAGGGGTATTTTCTGGTATGCAGTTTGAAGGAATCTGCTTACTGAGTCTACATACAACTTGTGTGCAGATAATGTGGTTTTTGTTTAGACCCCATTAACACAAAACAATCTTTTCAATATTAGTAAAAAAAAAGAGAATTTGCATTAAAATTTTTTATTAATTACAAAAGTGCGAAAAAAAGTAGTAAGGGTGGTATAATTGAGTATACTCAACCATATAATACCCTGCACACAACCTCCACCCATTTAAATGGTGTTCCAAATATTCAAAAAATCAGTCAAAAGTGAGGAATTTACGATAATTTCGAGTTTGCCGGTCTCTGAGGGGATAAGCTATGAAATAATGGGGTGTTTATCGAAATGCAGGTTTAAGGACATATAATAACTGAACCTGCATACAAAATTTCAGGCACGTATCTTTCATAGTTAAGGAGATATACATATTTCAATAAAAATAATAATGGGTAGGGGGAAAAAACTTGGTAAACAGTTTTAAAGACGTACATTTTATTAGTCTGCATACAAAGTTTCAGGTTCATAGCTGTTATAGTTGTGGAGATAAACCAAATTTTTGTAAAAAAAAGTGGAATTTAATAAAAAATTAAGTTTTATGGTCTTTGAGGGGTAGTCAAAAATACAGAGGGGTAATTCTGGCCAACTAAACAGAATGGGTCACTAGCCCAGGCTGTTAAGCCAAAACTGGTAGCACGGCTCCCTGATCCAAGTCTGTCAGGACTAAAAAGGTTGACTCACTAAATCCTAAAATTGGTACCATGGGTTGAGCAGCTTCCAAGGCTACTTATACTCCTTTGTGGAAGTATCGTGCTATCTGTGATGCCTCCATCACAGTAGAGATGGTTATCTCAACGTGGAGATGCTTACCAACCGGGCGCTTCGACCCATAAAACAGCAAAGGTACTAGATAAACTCGTCCCCACCCAGGATGATTGCATGCCCAACAAGCACACAATTAGATAGGTACTGACGTTACTGCTGTATTTTTCAGCAGCTTCTGAGGAGCGTTAGTTGGCGCATAGTACTAGACTAGCTGTGTTAGTGCGTACTGGATGAACATTAGAACACCGTAGCTGTAAGCCATATTATGGGACACGCCACGCTAAAGTAACTTGTCGTGTGTTATTCACCAGGATCCACTCAGACAGTAGCTCACCGCAATGGGGGTTTGCTTGTCCCCGAGCGAACTCTGAAAACTTGCTTAGCCAGGCGATCTTGAATGACGTGTACTTTGCTTTTTACCTTTCGCGAAAATTCCCCAGGCCGTCCGACAGTAATTTGTTTTATTCTACTTGCCGTAAATCTATTTCATTAGGAAGAATACCTAACCTTTGCTTTTCGGAAGGCTTTAACTTTCCCGAACTGCCCAATTGTCTCAAAGGGTTGACTTGTCTTGAATAGCGACAAATTTCAACGAGAATTCTGTTCAAGCAGATTATTTCTCTTAGCTATGCAAGGCAGTGGGCTGGTAAGAGAAGCTGTAGTTAATGTACCTATTTCCGTTTTGGTTCAAGTTCATTCGAAACGTAGACTGCAACACGCGCGCAACTTCATGACAGACACAATCAGACCTGCTAAATACCGAATCATACCAGAATACACAACATTTCAGTTTCTCTCGACTGGATACATCAAATTGGCAATTTTCAAAAAGTCCCGTTTGTTGCTGATCCCGCTAAACGGCCAACTATTGACCATTTTCTTTGTGACCGCATGGTCACAGATGCTGAAACCCCAGACTGTTCTGATCAAGAATAAAATTTAAGTCCCGGAGGCGATGAACCTTTACTGGAAAGTGAAGCTATTCAGCACAATTCATTGGTCGAATTGCACTGGCTTCCGGCGAAGGTCGTCCACCAGCGGATATGATGCTAAATGCAGATTCAGAGGAACTTTCATTTCCCACAATTATTTAGGATTAACGTAACTTACGTCAAGAAAGCGAGATCTCAAATTCGACTTTATGACCCCCGTTGTGTCAAAGTTCCAAAAGTACTCTTTTTGTACAAACGATATGAACTCAGTCCTATTTAAATATACATTTCCGTCTGTCTGCGAAAAATAGGGTCCGAAAACATAACGGTAGCCAACATGAGAGATAAATCGTTTGTCAACAACTAAGTGCAACATAAGGAAAAAAAGACTTTCCGCCTCTGAAAAGGCAAGGTTAATCCGATTTTGGCAACTATTTAAAAATTATATTTTGGCTTGACTTGAATATCAACACCGTGGGTCGCCACATTCCCATGGAATGTATTCGTTTACGGGTGCTCCGAAGCTGGTAGTTAGTAGTCCGTTCGTAATACTGAGCAAGTTGTGAGCTTGAATGAAACCATAGACAGGTTGATAACCACAAACGGGGATGACTCAAATTTGCAAGAAATTATCCAATATCAGCGTCACAGACATACTGCATCTTGCAATAGAACGCTACGTGGCGACGAATTTTGCCGTTTCAATATGCCGTATCCACCTTGCCTCAGACTGAAATTTTTGTATCCTTGAAATATGGTGTGATTTTGAAGTTATCAATTGCACATGATTTTCTTTGACATAGACAAAGATATGGTGCAAAAATGGTCAATATTGGGCTACTATAGCAAATACCTTCTGTAGGAACAATCGGCCAAAAAAAAAGGTGTTTGTTTGAAAAACTATTTTGTTCTTTAGTATAAACAGACCAAATTTTTCAATTGCGTGTTTTTATTAATTCCTGGCAATAATCCAAATTTTAAAAAGAATCGGACATAAGGGCGTGGTACCGCCCATACAGCGAACAACTTAAAAATAGTGAAGTTTGACTACATTGCCTTCTCTAAAACAAATTAGAAAATGGGTGTGTCTAAGTATATGATTCTTATTAGAAAATTAAAAAAAAAAAATTATTTTTTAATATAAAGAATAAGGAAAACGGTTGCAAGAGTATTTATGTTTCGGGAAAGCCGAAAACAGCACCCTTACTGGTTATAATCCTGCAAGAGTATATTAACTTTGTCATGAAGTTTGACACGAGTTCATATAGCCATGTCCGTCAGTCCGTCTGTCTGTCTGTTTCAATGCAAACTCCACCCAGAGTTTTAAAGTAAGCAAAAAAATTTATATTCAGAAGATTTCTTATTTTTGGAAGTAGTTTGTATGTTAAAATTAGGTTGATCGGGTCAAAATTATGGTTTTGCTTGAAAAATAGCGTGTTCTTGGAGTTATCGACTCAATATTTTGCAAGAAATCTTCTTTGACAAAAACAAAGAGATAGTGCAAGAATGGTCAAGATCGAGTGAGTCTTGCATATAGCTCCCATAAGAACGATCAGTCAAAAATAAGTTTTTTGTTAAAACAAACCTTTTGTTCTCAACTATAAGCAAAACAAACTTTACAATTACGTGTTTTTATTAATCCTTGACTACATTCAAAAGTTTTATAAGAATTGGACATAGGGGCGTGATTTCACCCATAAAAAACAATATTTGATTCTCTATAAGCAGGCGAGATAAAAATTCACAAAATATTGTATAATATGATTTCCTTTTTTTTTTTCAAATGTAAATTCTTAAGCTTTGAAAAAAGTCATCCCCTTAATGTTTCACAATTTTTGTAAACGGCACAATATGTTGTCAAAGTTGAAGTTTGTTGCCAGTGCCTTAAAAATGACTGGTTTTTCAGTATCTGCAGGAAACATATAAATTTGTGATAATAAAAGTGTATTTATTATTAATCAGCATGACAAGTCGCATTGATAAATATGTGTGTCTGCCCGTCCGTCTGTCAATCTGACCGTAGATACAATCTCCTCCCACAGTTTTGAAGTTCTCGGGCTTAGAGTCCTTTTTTTGTAGATTGAATGCATTTGTTAGAAACGGCATGATCGGACCACTAGCATTAGTAGCCCCTATAAGAAAAGAAGAAGACAAATTATCAAAATTAATAGCGTTGTGTAAAAAAGTTTTTTGGTTTGTGAGATAGAGCGCTGAAAATCAAGTGGTAGTTTTATATGCCCAAACTTAATGTCTGAAAGTTTCATTGAAATCGGATCTCTAGAACTGGTAGCTGCGATACAAAATTAAGAAGAGGAAGAGCAGCAAATTGAAGTCGTTGTATGGAAAACTTTTTTGTTATTCAATATAGAGGTTTGAAATTTAAAAAAGTGTCTTCCTTTGTCTTTTTGTGTAGAACAAATCTCTGTAAGAATTATTTCGGTCGGAGCATTGGAACTGGTAGCTGCTATACAAATGAAGAAGTGGAAGAGAAGTACGACCTTTTACCACAGGATGCTTCCTTTAGTAAATTTTGCCAGCCGTATTAAAATATTCCCACTTTATTAACATATTAAAGCTGTCACAGCAAATCTTCCTACAATGCATTCTTCTTCTTATACCCTTTTTACAATTTGTCCACCAAAGTTGAAAAACACTCGAAAAATAGACAGTTCAGAAAACATCTCACATTAAAAAGCTACACATACAAAAGACTTCACATTTACAATATAACACGATATTTTTGGTACCAACAAACATAAATTAACAGATAATGATTTGAGGTCTAGTTTCGCTGATATTCCAACTCAAATATGTCAAATTTTCGAAAGATTCTGTATGTTGTTGAAAGTTAAAAAAATCGTTGATAATTCCGAGCATATATTGTCTTGGGTGGGTAGCAACTGTGCTCACTACTTGCCGTCAGGCATTCTCCACAGTACGTCCGGGTCGGAATCCAAATTGCCATCCATTCGCGGTTGGCAGCACATCTTGGAGCCGGTTCACCATGATACCTTCCAGCACTTGCCAAAAACTAGTGTCAAGCCGTGCCATTTGAGTAACGGCACAACGCATGGGCGTTTCCATTCGTCAGCCGCATGCTCATGCGGTGCTGAGCGTGAAGACTGGCTTCATGTTCTGTGTGACTGCCCCTTTATGCAGATTTGCGTGACCTCGATGGACTTGGCATCCGCATGACAGACGGCAAAAGGATCATGATGGCAGCGATAGAGTCTCCTGGAAGACGAAGACGTCTAGAATGGCAAGAGCCATTTTCAATTGGAGGAGACGATGACAATAGGCAGTGGCTGAATGGGTCACTAGCCCAGGCTGTTAAGCCAAAACTGGTAGCACGGCTCCCTGATCCAAGTCTGTCAGGACTAAAAAGGTTGACTCACTAAATCCTAAAATTGGTACCATGGGTTGAGCAGCTTCCAAGGCTACTTATACTCCTTTGTGGAAGTATCGTGCTATCTGTGATGCCTCCATCACAGTAGAGATGGTTATCTCAACGTGGAGATGCTTACCAACCGGGCGCTTCGACCCATAAAACAGCAAAGGTACTAGATAAACTCGTCCCCACCCAGGATGATTGCATGCCCAACAAGCACACAATTAGATAGGTACTGACGTTACTGCTGTATTTTTCAGCAGCTTCTGAGGAGCGTTAGTTGGCGCATAGTACTAGACTAGCTGTGTTAGTGCGTACTGGATGAACATTAGAACACCGTAGCTGTAAGCCATATTATGGGACACGCCACGCTAAAGTAACTTGTCGTGTGTTATTCACCAGGATCCACTCAGACAGTAGCTCACCGCAATGGGGGTTTGCTTGTCCCCGAGCGAACTCTGAAAACTTGCTTAGCCAGGCGAGGGATAGTGCACTCGAGTCGAGTTCAGAGGTGACAGGCGTGCTGCTTGCCTGTAGCAGCCACGCATCCATGTACATGAGCTACATTGGCAGTACACAGAGCTGAGGAAGATTTAGCCAAATTTTTAAGTGACGCTCTACTATGCGTCAAATTCCGTGACAAGGGACAGTATACTGATTAGAGTTGTGACAAAATACTTTTCAATAAAATACAAAATACTTTTTAAAAAAAGTTCTTAAGTGTAAAATCCGCAAATACGTATTTTTTATTTTGTATTTGTATTTTAAATACAAGTATTTCAAATATGTCACAACTCTGCTGCTGTGACTCACAGCACAATGACAACATCGACTTTTAAATATTTATTTAATTAATTAATTGTATTATTAAAAGTATTTTGTATTTTATTGAAAAGTATTTTGTCACAACTCTAATACTGATGGCATTTGTTTCGTCAATGATGACTGCTGCTTTTCTCCGTCGATCAGAAACCACGCGCATCTCGGCTGGGAAGCCTGTGATCCATCCCGCGCAATCGACGTAGGGTTCTTGAACAAGTGGGGACAGATTACCCGAGTCTCGCATTCAGACTTGGAGGAAGCTAAACATATTAATGTAAGCACGGCAGCACACATTGGGTGGGACCCAGAGAGCATATGGTGCCCTATGGGTAGCCCTCTGAAGCAGCCGTCCACCGGGTTAGTCAATTTCGCTGCTTTGTGGCCGTTCAGTCCACACCGTCGGCAGACAGTCTCCTTAAGGCAGCATTCTGCGGTTTTGTGATCAAAGCCAACCCACCTGTGACAAGCAAACGTTCTCATCAGTGAGGCGGTTCTGTAAATAAGCCACTTACGTATACTCGAGCTCCGTTGAGTATTTCGTGGGCCTTCTCGCTGGCCTCCAACGCCACGTTCACCGTGGTCTGTCACTGACGACCTTGGTCTCCAGATAGACAGAATTGGTAAAGTTGGCCTGCGACATTGAATCTTCGAAGTTGTTCGCGAACAATTCCAGCACAAGCTTCTTAGGCGCTATGACAGCGTCAACGTCGTGGAGCCTTGTCCGACAGGAAGGCCGTCCTACCTCCTTGAAAGGCGAGCGCGCATCGTTGAGCACTCTGAAGGGCTCAAAATTTTGCTTGTTGCTTTTGATTTCCTTCACGTACTCGAGGAATAAAAAACCGTACGCAGCTTACTTGCCACTCTTTACCAATTGCGCCCCATTCTACAATAACAATTGCTGACTCAATTTTTTCTAGGATAAAAATAAACTCTAGAAATTCGAAATCAATGAACAATATTGTTCCAAGTTGACGCTAACCTATTAACAGCTACATCATGTGCTCACTGTCATCTGCCACTTGCCATTGTTACATTTTGTTACCGCTACTTTGAATATCCACAGAAATCCATTTTATTTATAATTAACCATGCGTCCCAAAGGCGTAAGTTAATTTTAAGTTAACCCCAGCATCTCCTCCCCTCTTTTGCTCCACGTCCTCTGCTAAAATCTTCCGCGAATAATTTCTACTCACTTACATGAGCAGTTCATTCCAGTTTTTTGGTTATGCTCTAAAACTCCACGATCACGAGCGACACATAACCGATCCCCTAAGATGGCCAATCATATTTTGACGCCAATTTGGACGTAAAAGACTCAACTGCCTTTGATAGATGGTGCTGTCATCACCAACACCTTTTTCCATTCAGCCAATAATCGACGCAGATACGCCAGGCTCCATTCGTATTCGTCACCAGCACTTCGTGCACTCATCGACGCAGAGAGAGGCTTACGGTTAATTCAGCTTGTATAAATCCAAATTTTCATGAACGCTTTTGATAAAACAAATAATCGTATGTGACAGAGAATTTGGAAGATGTACGGACTCAAAGTTTAACTTTTTTAACTTTCCATAACATAAATTAATTTCGAATTAATTTATTTATTATCGAATTAATTTATATTCCTATATTCGAATGAATTTATATTTCTAGGTACTAATATTATAGTGTTATATTGTTAATATCAAATCTCTTGCATTTGTAGTTATATAGGGAGAGGTGTATTCCGAACTATCTATTTTTTGGGTTATTTGCAACTTTGGTGGGCTTGCTCAAAAATGCCTCCTGTCATATTTTCACAAGGAATATTCTTATGTATTCCAGAAATTTTCAAGGAAGAATATATTATGAACATATATTCCCCTACTTAGCTCTAAAAATTCAGCTTCCCCTATCTGCCTCTACAGGTTTTATAACAAAATAACCGCTACCTCGCACAAAAATCAGCGAAAATAGCACTGTTTCGGGTGTAAAATGGAGCATTGTAGGTAGATTCGCTGTGAATTTTTATAAAGTGAATTTATTTTATTATGGTTGGGAAATTTATTAATGGATGCATTCTGTTTAAAATCGCAAATGTCTATGATTCATGTAATAAATGGAAAACTAGTGATTTTTTAAGGCTAATATTGCATTGGGAACAAACTTCCACTTTGACAACATATTGTGCCGCTCCCAGATATCGTAGAACAAATTCATGCAACTATGTTAATTTTTTCAGAAGATATGATTTTTGCAAACAGTGAAACTCAGAAGGCCCCAATGTGCGACGGTTCAGCTGACTGACTGACAAGACAAAACTTAACCAGTGACCAAACATCTACAAGCCGTGCGTGTGTCGATCGACCGCTTTGACACTTGTATCTCTTGGCGGTGCACATCCCATTGCAGCCCTGCGTTACTTCCTACCGGATTCGATATGCAGTTGGGTACTGTGCCGTACTCATTCACCTGACCTTGTAACTCTTCCAGTGTGTTAAATCGGTTCCTGCTCGGGCGTCAATATAAAGGACTCCCGATTCTGCCAAGTTCAACGGCTGGGAATAGATCGCCTACAGAGTCAGTCTTACAAAAATTTAAGTGATTTCTATATCACAACCTGCGTGAATTATTAACGTTGCTCGTTTCGCTGTTTCCAAAAAAATTTGTTTTCAAAGTTGCAAGTTCACTTTTTTTGTCCAATTCAGGATATAAAAAAAATATTAGCAATGTCTTATTACAGCCGTTACAAATTATTGGTACGGGGTATTTCGAAGTTGGGGACTCTCGACTGCAATCCTTACTGGTTTTAATTAAAATTGGTATATATCCAAAACTACGAACCTGAAATTTTGTATGCATGCTCAATAAATATTCTTTTTTAAAAATACATACCACAACACACAATTCACAATACATTAAAGACCCGTAAACTTAAATTTGTCTTAAATTTCACATTTTTGGACCGATTTTTTTTATATTTGGAACACCATTTAACATTTGGGCGTAGTACCGCCTACCGTGTGTGCAGGGTATCATATTGTATTGTCCCAGTAAGAATGCTGTTTTTGGCCTTGCCGAAAATGAATACTTTTCACCACACTTTTGATTTTGGAATCTTATTTTTTTTATCCACATAGCCTACATACTAATTTTAATTGTTATACCTCTTCTGCAATTTGTATGGCAATTGTCCGATCTCAATTAAGCTTTCAGGCATTTACTCTAACTACGGTTTACTTCCACTTGTAATTTCAGCGTTCTATCTTACAAACAAAAAAGATTCCCAACGATTTAAACTATCTTCTCTTTCTCTTCTTCATTTTGTATGGCAGGTACCAGTTCCAGTACTCCGACATCACTGAAACTTTCAGGCATTACTTCTACTTGTAAAATTTAACCTTACAGAACAAAAAATTTAAAATTTTGTTTTTTTCCTATAGAGGCTACCAGTTCTAGTGGTCAGAATCTTGCTGGTTCCTACCAATGTGTCAGCGTAATAAAATACAAATTTCTCAGCTTCAAAACTGGAGAAGGAGTTTGGATACATACAGACAGACGGACAGACGGAAATAGCTAAATAACTTCGTGTTGTCATTCTGATCAAGAATATATAATCTTTCTATAGTCGGCCATGCCTGCTTCTGGGTGTTAAAAACTTCGTCACAAAACTATATCACTTTTCAATAAGTGAAGAGTACAAAAAAAGAAAAGCAAATGCTTTGGTTTCTTTCGATTACTCTTAATCCCCTTATCATTAATAATTCAGAAGCTAGAGTCTCAAAGCTACAATTTTGTTTCCTTCATTATACCCTGTACACACTGTGCACCAGGGTATATTGTGTTTTTGGTCGAAATATTTCTAACGCAATGAAGGGGAAGGAGGATCCCATAAAGTTTGTATATTCTTGATCAATACGACAAGAGAAATTGATTAAGCGATGTTCGTCCGTCTATCCGTCCTCACCAATGTTTCTCGGAAGCTATAATAGATAGAAACTTGAGATTTGAAGGATTGACTCGTGATCCTCGGCAGCATATCAAGTTTGATTGGTTTCGTGCCACGCATTCTCCTTTCCACCCAACCAGCACCGCCCACTTTTTGAAAAGGATATAACTTGAAAACCAGAAACGCTAGAATCATGAAAGTTAGTATTTAGACTAAGTATGTGAAAATCTATAAAACTGCATACCACAATTTTTCCACCTCCTCCTTATTTCCCTCAAAAGGTGTTTTATTGTCAATTATTATATCTTCAAAACCGTAAAAAGTACGGACCACAAATTTTGTCCGTATACTCAGTAAACACATGTCCTTAAAACTGCATTCTAGAAAATACCCTTTTGTATATTCGTCTACCCCTCAAACACAATCAAACTTATATTGGGAGTCTTGGTAAATTTACTTAATAGAATTATATAGTTGACCATAATTAATTACAAAGTCACTCTTGCACTTGGCGAACATTTATAAGTATTGTGGAAATAATTGTCTTTAAAAAGCAAAATAAATTGAAGCAATAAACAAATAAAACTTCGGTGTACGCCTCTCGCAATGTTGGCTAATCACAATTTCTCATTTACATGCAAGACAACACCAATAATAGTTGTTAAAGGGTAACCCCTAGTTTTTCTTGCATTTTCTTAGAGTATAAAGTCTTGGAAGTATTCACTGAAAATTTCAAGACGATCCAAAAAATACTTTTCGAGTTATTCCACAATGAATGGCAGCCTCTCTGACGCACGCCAATAGAAAAATAAATCTTTAAACGCATTTTTCTCAAAACCAGTTTTCGAAATCGGTAACTTAAGAATGGTTTTACCGATCGGTTTTGATTTTTTTCATTTATTCTACACATAATTGACCTCTGGTTGTACGAAGGATTTTTTTTTTGGTAAATTATTTTTCTATTTTATAGCTGAAAATGTGAGTAAAATTTGGGTAAAATACACAATTGTAAAGGACTCCCGGTTCCACCCGGTTCAAAGGCTGGGTATAGCTCGCCGACAGAGTCCGTTTACATAAATTTAAATAGATTTATGTAAAGATCCTGCGTGAATTGGTAACGCAAACGTCTTCCCCTGTCCACGAAAGGTTATTTTAACACTCATGGACCAAAAGAAAGTACGCAGCGGGAATTTTGAAATTCAGTATATAATGATATAATTTGTAAGTAACTGTTTCCTTTGTTCGAAACCGTTGTCGCCTATCGCCAACGGTACCCTTCCTTTTCGCAATCCACTAAAACCGTAATATTCAATCTCAATCTTAAATGCGGTCGTTCACCCCAACGGTGTAATTCTGCCTCCCTTCCAATGCACTTATTGTGCAGAAATCATATGTTTTGGCTGTCAGCTGACAGTGTTGCTGTTACCCTGCTGTTATGTTATTTCTTTTTTTTTCCCTCATCACTCATTCCTTTTTTATACTCTTCACGAAGTGAAAAGTATTATAGTTTTGTCACGAAGTTTGTAACAGCCAGAAGGAGGCGTGGCCGCCTATACAAAGTATATATATTCTTGATCAGGATGACAAGACGAGTTGATATAGCCATGTCCGTCTGTCCGTCTGTCCGTCTGTCTGTATGTATGCAAACTCCTCCCTCAGTTTTGAAGCTATTGACCTGAAACTTTGCACAGACCCTTGTATTTTATTACGATGACACATTGGTCGGAACCAGCGAGATCGGACCACTGGAACTGGTAGCCACCATACGAAAAGAAGAAGAAAAAAAAATTTCAATCGTTGTATGAAAAACTTTTTTGTTTTCCAAGATAGAGCGCTGAAATTATACCAGTGGTGAACAACCGTAGCCAGGCTAAATTCATTGAGATCGGAATACTGGAACTGGTACCTGCCATACAAAATGAAGAAGAGGAAGAGAAACAAAGTTTAAATCGTTGTTTGGGAAACTTTTTTATTTCTGAAGATAAAGTGCTGAAATTTAAAAAGTAGTAAGTAAGTGTCACCAGATCAAATGCCTGCAAGTTTCATTGAGATCGGACTGCTGGAACTGGTACCTGCCATACAAAATGAAGAAGAGGAAGAGAAGCAAAGTTTAAATCGTTGTATGGGAAACTTTTTTGTTTCTGAAGTTAGGCTGCTGAAATTTCAAAAGTAGTAATTTAGTGTCACCAGATCAATTGCCTGTAAGTTTTGTTGAGATCGGACTACTGGAACTGGTACCTGCCATACAAAATGAAGAAGAGGAAGAGAAACCAAATTTAAGTCGTTGTACGGAAAACTTTTTTGTGTCTTAACTAATCGACTGTAAACTTCATACTTTTGTTGATAATGTGGCTTAAAAGCTATTTTGATATCAAAATGGGCGTGGCATCTCCCACATATGACCAAAACCAAAAGTTCCTATATATCTGGCACTCAATGAGGTATAACAACGAAAACTGATCTGTAGGCTATGTGGACAAAAAGAAATAAGATTCCAAAAATAAAATGGGTGTACCACAAAAAGTGTCGTGAAGAGTATACATCTTCGGCAAGGCCGAAGATAACGTCCTTACTGGTTTTCCTTCTTTTTTCCCTCCTTTTTCTTTTTCTCTTATTTTTTCCCCTTCCTTCATACTTTCTTTCATTACTTCCTCCTTTTGCCTATAATTTATCTTTTTTTTTTTAGCTTCCCATCCTTTTCCTCCTCCTTTTACTCCTTATTATTTCCTTCCGTTATCACCACGCGTTCGCGTCCGTGACAGCAATGAGTCGGCGCGCATCAGTATCATTTCCTACAGCAGTGCCCAATCGCCCCCGTTCATCACTGGCCCAAAAACGTCCGAAAAGATCTGCGTCCTGTAGATCGTTTACCGCGGCAGGGCATCACTGTTTTCACAACACGTGTTCGACCCGCGGACAGCCAAGAAAAACAAAACAAAACGAATGAAAAAGTGGCCTGATCGTGCCGTGAACCGCAACAAAAGGAAAATCGTGTGCGTAACCACAGGATGGAGTGTCATACACCCCACTCAGGTGACATGAATCTCTGGGTTCGTCAAGAACTTAGGTCCACTGCACTCACATCCTCGACGTAATCAAAAGGCAATAAGGAAGTAGATCACCTCAGTGCGGTTGCTGGATCAATTTAGGCGGCCCCTTCGTGTCACGCCACGTCGGCTTGGGGTTTGTGTACCGTGCAGCAAAGTAAAATATCTAAACCAACAACCTTACTAACACAAAACACAAAATTGATTGGCTGGCTTTCTTGCATAGTTTTTTTACTCTTGCAAAAAGAGTATATTAACTTTGTCATGAAGTTTGCAACGCAGTGAAGGAGACATTTCCGACTATATAAAGTATATATATTCTTGATCAGCACGACGAGACGAGTTCAAATAACGATGTCCGTCTGTCCGTCTGTCTGTTTCAATGCGATTTCCGGCCAGAGTTTTAAAGTTAGCAAAAAAATTTAAACGCAGAAAATTTTCTTCTCCTTGCAGGTATTTGGTATGTAAAAATCAGTTTGATCGGATGACTATAGCATATAGCTCCCATAGGGACGATCGTTCAAAAATGATGTTTTTGCTTAAAAAACAATGTGTTTTTACAGTTATCGACTCAATATTTTGCACAAATACTTTTTTGACATCAACAAAGATACCGTGCAAAAATGGTCAAGATCAGGCTACTATAGCATATAGCTGCCATAGGAACGATCGGTCAAAAATGATGTTTTTGCTTAAAAAACAGCGTGTTTTTGGAGTTATCGACTCAATATTTAGCACAAATACTTTTTTGACATCAACAAAGATACTGTGTAAAAATTGTCAAGATCAGATTACTATAGCATATAGCTCCTATAGGAACGATCGGTTAAAAATACAGTTTTTGTTCGAAAAACTTTTTTGTTCTTGAATATAAGCAAACTAAACTTTGCTATTAGGTGTTTTTGTTAATGCCTGACTCAAATACAGAATTTTATAAAAATCGGACAAAAGGGCGTGGTACCGCCCATACAACTAAAAACTTAAAAATGGGCTTTCTCTGTAAACAGACGAGATACAAGATTGGAAAATGTAGTGAAGTTTGACTACTTTGCCTTCTTTAAGACAAATAAGAAAATGGTCGTGGCTACGTATATGATTCTTATTGGAAAATTATAAAAGGATTTCCTAATAAGAATAATTGTGAAAACGTTTGCAAGAGTATATAAGTTTCGGCATAGCCGAAAATAGCTCCCTTACTGGTTTTTTTTTTACTTTTTGCTTGTCCCGATGGTGTGTTCGGTTGGTGGTGTGTGGTGCCGCCCGTATTGTGTCGCGTATCACGGACTTGCTGTGGCAGCGTTAGGGCCGCTTGTGTCACTCGAACGACGCCACTGAGGACCGTGTGGGGCTTGTTGTAATGCATTGCAATGTGAGGTGGCCGCGCAGACACCAAATGGGCTGTAGCGGCACTTGGCTGTAGCGGGTAATTAAGAATGGTAACTTAAGAATGGTTTTACCGATCGGTTTGATTTTTTTCATTTATTCTACACATAATTGACCTCTGGTTGTACGAAGGATTTTTTTTTTGGTAAATTATTTTTCTATTTTATAGCTGAAAATGTGAGTAAAATTTGGGCAAAATACACAATTGTAAAGGACTCCCGGTTCCACCCGGTTCAAAGGCTGGGTATAGCTCGCCGACAGAGTCCGTTTACATAAATTTAAATAGATTTATGTAAAGATCCTGCGTGAATTGGTAACGCAAACGTCTTCCCCTGTCCACGAAAGGTTATTTTAACACTCATGGACCAAAAGAAAGTACGCAGCGGGAATTTTGAAATTCAGTATATAATGATATAATTTGTAAGTAACTGTTTCCTTTGTTCGAAACCGTTGTCGCCTATCGCCAACGGTACCCTTCCTTTTCGCAATCCACTAAAACCGTAATATTCAATCTCAATCTTAAATGCGGTCGTTCACCCCAACGGTGTAATTCTGCCTCCCTTCCAATGCACTTATTGTGCAGACATCATATGTTTTGGCTGTCAGCTGACAGTGTTGCTGTTACCCTGCTGTTATGTTATTTCTTTTTTTTTCCCTCATCACTCATTCCTTTTTTATACTCTTCACGAAGTGAAAAGTATTATAGTTTTGTCACGAAGTTTGTAACAGCCAGAAGGAGGCGTGGCCGCCTATACAAAGTATATATATTCTTGATCAGGATGACAAGACGAGTTGATATAGCCATGTCCGTCTGTCCGTCTGTCTGTATGTATGCAAACTCCTCCCTCAGTTTTGAAGCTATTGACCTGAAACTTTGCACAGACCCTTGTATTTTATTACGATGACACATTGGTCGGAACCAGCGAGATCGGACCACTGGAACTGGTAGCCACCATACGAAAAGAAGAAGAAAAAAAAATTTCAATCGTTGTATGAAAAACTTTTTTGTTTTCCAAGATAGAGCGCTGAAATTATACCAGTGGTGAACAACCGTAGCCAGGCTAAATGCCTGAAAATTTCATTGAGATCGGAATACTGGAACTGGTACCTGCCATACAAAATGAAGAAGAGGAAGAGAAACAAAGTTTAAATCGTTGTTTGGGAAACTTTTTTATTTCTGAAGATAAAGTGCTGAAATTTAAAAAGTAGTAAGTAAGTGTCACCAGATCAAATGCCTGCAAGTTTCATTGAGATCGGACTGCTGGAACTGGTACCTGCCATACAAAATGAAGAAGAGGAAGAGAAGCAAAGTTTAAATCGTTGTATGGGAAACTTTTTTGTTTCTGAAGTTAGGCTGCTGAAATTTCAAAAGTAGTAATTTAGTGTCACCATATCAATTGCCTGTAAGTTTTGTTGAGATCGGACTACTGGAACTGGTACCTGCCATACAAAATGAAGAAGAGGAAGAGAAACCAAATTTAAGTCGTTGTACGGAAAACTTTTTTGTGTCTTAACTAATCGACTGTAAACTTCATACTTTTGTTGATAATGTGGCTTAAAAGCTATTTTGATATCAAAATGGGCGTGGCATCTCCCACATATGACCAAAACCAAAAGTTCCTATATATCTGGCACTCAATGAGGTATAACAACGAAAACTGATCTGTAGGCTATGTGGACAAAAAGAAATAAGATTCCAAAAATAAAATGGGTGTACCACAAAAAGTGTCGTGAAGAGTATACATCTTCGGCAAGGCCGAAGATAACGTCCTTACTGGTTTTCCTTCTTTTTTCCCTCCTTTTTCTTTTTCTCTTATTTTTTCCCCTTCCTTCATACTTTCTTTCATTACTTCCTCCTTTTGCCTATAATTTATCTTTTTTTTTTTAGCTTCCCATCCTTTTCCTCCTCCTTTTACTCCTTATTATTTCCTTCCGTTATCACCACGCGTTCGCGTCCGTGACAGCAATGAGTCGGCGCGCATCAGTATCATTTCCTACAGCAGTGCCCAATCGCCCCCGTTCATCACTGGCCCAAAAACGTCCGAAAAGATCTGCGTCCTGTAGATCGTTTACCGCGGCAGGGCATCACTGTTTTCACAACACGTGTTCGACCCGCGGACAGCCAAGAAAAACAAAACAAAACGAATGAAAAAGTGGCCTGATCGTGCCGTGAACCGCAACAAAAGGAAAATCGTGTGCGTAACCACAGGATGGAGTGTCATACACCCCACTCAGGTGACATGAATCTCTGGGTTCGTCAAGAACTTAGGTCCACTGCACTCACATCCTCGACGTAATCAAAAGGCAATAAGGAAGTAGATCACCTCAGTGCGGTTGCTGGATCAATTTAGGCGGCCCCTTCGTGTCACGCCACGTCGGCTTGGGGTTTGTGTACCGTGCAGCAAAGTAAAATATCTAAACCAACAACCTTACTAACACAAAACACAAAATTGATTGGCTGGCTTTCTTGCATAGTTTTTTTACTCTTGCAAAAAGAGTATATTAACTTTGTCATGAAGTTTGCAACGCAGTGAAGGAGACATTTCCGACTATATAAAGTATATATATTCTTGATCAGCACGACGAGACGAGTTCAAATAACGATGTCCGTCTGTCCGTCTGTCTGTTTCAATGCGATTTCCGGCCAGAGTTTTAAAGTTAGCAAAAAAATTTAAACGCAGAAAATTTTCTTCTCCTTGCAGGTATTTGGTATGCAAAAATCAGTTTGATCGGTTGACTATAGCATATAGCTCCCATAGGGACGATCGTTCAAAAATGATGTTTTTGCTTAAAAAACAGCGTGTTTTTACAGTTATCGACTCAATATTTTGCACAAATACTTTTTTGACATCAACAAAGATACCGTGCAAAAATGGTCAAGATCAGGCTACTATAGCATATAGCTGCCATAGGAACGATCGGTCAAAAATGATGTTTTTGCTTAAAAAACAGCGTGTTTTTGGAGTTATCGACTCAATATTTAGCACAAATACTTTTTTGACATCAACAAAGATACTGTGTAAAAATTGTCAAGATCAGATTACTATAGCATATAGCTCCTATAGGAACGATCGGTTAAAAATACAGTTTTTGTTCGAAAAACTTTTTTGTTCTTGAATATAAGCAAACTAAACTTTGCTATTAGGTGTTTTTGTTAATGCCTGACTCAAATACTGAATTTTATAAAAATCGGACAAAAGGGCGTGGTACCGCCCATACAACTAAAAACTTAAAAATGGGCTTTCTCTGTAAACTGACGAGATACAAGATTGGAAAATGTAGTGAAGTTTGACTACTTTGCCTTCTTTAAGACAAATAAGAAAATGGTCGTGGCTACGTATATGATTCTTATTGGAAAATTATAAAAGGATTTCCTAATAAGAATAATTGTGAAAACGTTTGCAAGAGTATATAAGTTTCGGCATAGCCGAAAATAGCTCCCTTACTGGTTTTTTTTTTACTTTTTGCTTGTCCCGATGGTGTGTTCGGTTGGTGGTGTGTGGTGCCGCCCGTATTGTGTCGCGTATCACGGACTTGCTGTGGCAGCGTTAGGGCCGCTTGTGTCACTCGAACGACGCCACTGAGGACCGTGTGGGGCTTGTTGTAATGCATTGCAATGTGAGGTGGCCGCGCAGACACCAAATGGGACCAGCACTTGGCTGTAGCGGGTTTGGCAGTTTTTTATTTGACATGCGTAAATCCTGAACGAAGTACATTCTTTTATTCCAAGTACCAGCGTTTTAGCTTGTAAGCTATTTTTATTTACGGTCTATGCTAGCTTTAAGAAACTATTGTATACTAATGTACATTCAAAAACTGCCCTCTACACCCCCTTCCCCCTCTTGTCACACATCCTCCGCGACAGCCTGTCCGTCCGAGATTTCAACTCACTAACATGAGGCGTCCATACCCGTCTTCCAGTTGTCCCCTGTAGTTCCGCGAATACTGGCGACACAGTCGACTGCCTATAGGGCCCATCGTACCTAGGCGCCAATTTGGCAGCGAATTTTTCCACTGCCTTTGACAGGTGGTGTTGTAGCACCATCACTTTCTGTCCAACTAATGGTCTCCATTCACGTCGCCGCAAATTATACGTCCTGGCCTGATCTTGACTAGCTTTTGCCTATGATTTCCTAACTATCTCAAAGATCTCGTACATCGTCGCCTGGTGTTCCCCTACATTTTACTCAACACTCCCTGCGTCTATGGCGACTTCGTCAAACAACGCGTTTGGTAGTCGCGGCTCTCGCCCCTGTACCAAAAATGACGGCGTATATCCTGTACTGTCTGCCATGCTTTTGTTGATTGCCAGCGTGAGTTCTGGTATGAATTCGTCCCACCGCTGCTGCGCCCCATCCGCAAATTGTGCAATCATTGTCTTTACCGTCCGGTTTGTGCCTTCGGTCGGGTTTTCCTGCGGCGTATATGGCGCAGTGAACCCATGTCTCCTAAGAATCTTTTAAACGACCTGCTCGTGAATTGTGCCCCGTTGTCTGTCACCATCACCTTTGGTACCCCAAAACGCGACAAAATTTTCTCCCTGAATGCCTTTTGTAAATTTTTGGTCAATGCTTTGCGCAGTGAGGCCATTTCCATCCATTTTGTGAATTTGTCCACGAATACCACCAGCATGGTATTGCTGTGAATCGATCGTGGCAATGGTCCGACAAAGTCTGCACAAAGTATCGCCCATTGTTCATCTGCCAATTCAGTTAACATTTTACCTGCTGCTCTTTGTTGACTACTCTTAAATTTATGACATGATACACATTTCGCGGCATAATGCCTAACGTCCCTAAACAACCCTGGCCAGTAATACTGACGTAACAAGCGTGCAATTGTTTTGCGTATACCTAGGTGTCCTGCCGTTACGGCATCATGGTTTTCCTTCAACACCCGGTCTCTCATTGGCCATGGAATGCATAACTTCCAACTTGACCCACCGTCTTCCCAAATCGCCCTGGTATATACCTATATAAATGTCCGTTTTCAATCATGTAGTCGGGGTATCGCGCAGAGTACTTTTCAACTTCCACCATTTTTACGTCTGTCCATGCGCATGCCAGCCTTTCTTCCTTAGTCGCCCTATACAATGTGTCCAGCGGCTGCCGGGACAACGCGTCGGCCACGACATTCATTTTCCCCTTGCGATATTCAACATCAAAAGCATATTGCTGAAGTTCTAATGCCCAGCGCGCAATACGTCCTGACGGACTTTCGATACTATTCAGCCATTTTATTGCCTGGTGGTCAGTGATGACCGTAAAACTGCACCCCTATAGATATGGCCGCAGTTTCCTAATTGCCCAGATGATCACCAAGCATTCCTTTTCAGTCGCAGAATAATTTCGTTCACTCTTGCCTAAATGTCTGCTCGCATATGCAATAACTCGATCCTGACCCCCTATCATTTGCGTAAGCACTGCGCCCAACCCAAAGTCACTTGCGTCGGTTTGCAGCAAGTCTGGGCATGCTAATACTGGTGCCTCCGTCAACCGCCTTTTGAGTTGATAGAACTCAGTCTGGTGTTCGACTTGCCATCGCCAATGTTTACCCTTTTTTAATAACGCGGTAATGTTGACCGTTGCCTTTGAAAAATGTTCTACAAATCTCCCGTACCACGATACTATACCCAAAAACTGTCGCACCTCGCGTTAATTAGTAGGGGGTTTCAATTGCCTTATCGTCGCATATTTGTCGGGGTCGGTTTTAATGTCCTCCTCGCAGACAACGTGCCCTAGATATTTTATCTCCTTTCGGAAAAATTCGCATTTGTCCCTTTTTAATTTCAAGTCTACGAAACACCTCTCGCAAATTTGCCATAAGTTCTTCCACCGAACTGCGCGTGACGATTATGTCATCCAGATACGCGAACGCATGGGGCTCCATTTCAGCGCCAATAACTTGATCCAAAGCGCGATGAAATGTCGCCGATGCTGAGTGTAACCCGAACGGCATGACGTTCCACTGGTACAGCCCCCTCCCTGCCACCTTGAATGCTGTGCATGGTCTGCTTGCTTCCTCAACTGATATCTGCCAATAACCCTTTTTCAGATCTAAGCTGCTGATAAATTTGGCATTCCGCAAACGATCAAGAATATGGTTAATGCGCGGAAGAGGGTATGCATCGGGTACCGAATTTGCGTTGAGTTGTCGATAATCGACGCACTTACGCCAGGCCCCATTCTTTTTCATAACCAACACAATAGGGGCACTGTGAGGACTCATTGACGGCTCGATGCAGTCACTCGCGAGCAATTCGTCCACCTGCGCATTGATAATTTCCATCATTGCCGGGTTCTTCGGAAAATAGCGCTGTTTCAATGGGCGGTAGTTTTTCATGTTAATCTTATGCGTTGTGATGTTAGCTGTCCCCGCCATACCGTCAAACAGGTCGAGTTCAGCACTGAGAAACTTTTCCACTTGCTGCACATCGGATTCTACTGTTATCCCGCGTGCGATGCACGCTGCGCGGACACGCCGCATATCTGTAGGGCGTATCTGTTTGGTCTTGCGTTTGGGTCCTATTGAGTCTGTCAAGTCCTGAAAGCCTGTAGGCCCCGTCCTATGTCGACCCGTCCGTTGTGGTATGGGTTTACCCATATTGGGGATGCCAACTTGACCTGGTGAGCCGATCTTGGCGGAGGAGATCTTGCTCACGCCAATTCCATCGCTCACCCCCCGCCCCTCAGGCGTGTCACCGTCCCCTGCTGCAGTCCTATGCTGAACTAGAATTGGTGGTCGCCACAGCGGGGTCATATCCAGCTCGTGTCCATTGATAGCCCTTATCTTGACTACCTCTTCACCGCATCTTAACCCGGAACCAATGCTTTTCAAGAAATTCATGCTCAGTATTAAATCGTCCACCATCTCGCCTAAAGATAGTAAGCCCATAGCGCACGACCTTGATCCTAATCCGACTTCTGATACCCTGCCGTTTGCGCCATTAGCCATACGTACTTTCTGCCTAACTTGTCTCGAATTCTTTTGACTTCTAAAATGCGTCGCAAAACGCGTGCTTATAAAACTTCGAGTGGCGGCTGTGTCGATGATCGCCTCAACCAGGACACCATCGAGCGTAACCAGGGCTGGCACCCCAGCCTCCCTAATCTGTAAAATTTTTAGTTTGTGTGCCCCTGTGGGTCCTGCGTTATTAGTCAACTCCGATAAGCCTCGTCCTTGTCGGGGTCCTTCGCCATTTCCCACCAGTCCTCAACAATCGCGAGTATAGGTTCCCCGTTCCACTCAGTCCCTTCACAACGTCTACAAGCGGTGCGTGGGTTTATTTGTTTATTTGTTTATTAATAACAATATACTGCTATAATTTACTTAAGGTTATATTAATATATATAAAATAAAAAAATGATAATTACATTCGAAAGATAAATAAATACTATAATAATAAATAAAAAAAATACAATAATATAAAAATTAAATAGTAAGTACAATATAAGTCTCTGACCCGGTGGGGGAAATTAGCTATGTCCCAACTCACAGCCATGTGTGGTCAGAGACTAAATTTGAATCCGTGCTAAAAGTCCATCTAAAAGCCGCTGTTGTTAGGCCGCTAATCCGCAGTAGACTCACGAAGGTAGCGCTGAACGGAGGAGTTGAGTGCCAAGAGAGAGATTTCAGGTGAGATGACCTGATAAAGATTATTGTAATTCATACATAAAACGCGAAACGGGTTATGAAGGGCATAGTTAGTTGTGCATCGGTGCAAGGTAATTGGAACAAAGTTTCTTGTACTTCTTCGTGGGACGTTAAAACTAATCTGACCAAGCAAGTATGAGGAATCAATTGTACCAACAACAAGTTTATGAAAAAAAAAACAGTCCCTAAAACAATCCTACGTTGCGAAAGAGATGGGCGGTCAATGAGGAGGAGCCTTTCATGGTATGGCGGTAGTCTGATAGTAGGGCCAGGACATAATCTGGAAACGACTCATCTTGGCCCTGCAACCTGCCCCGTATCTCCCACTCTAAGTTAAGAAGAATTTAATCAACTCCGCATTAAACGAGCCCCAGGTGTCCCACGGCTGCTCGTTGTAGCAGTACCATGATCGAGCCTTGCCCTCCAAGAGCTCCAACATTATTATCGGCAGCTTGTTTTGCGGAATCTTGTACACCCTTGCCATGGTCTTCACAGTGTCCAAGAAGTCCAGCGGCCCCTGCTCCCCGTCGTACTTGATCCTCCATTTCTGCGCCTCGTGCAGTGATATAGACAAGGGCAGATCGTTAACGAAAAGATTAAACAAAAGAGGACCGAGGTGACTTCCTTGAGGGATACCAGAAGTTACTTAACAAGCTCGGATGCAGCAGATCTAAACAACACTCGTTGAGACCTGTTTGTTAAGTAAGATTTTATCCAACCTAAAATATTTGGTGGAAAGCCTAAAGACTCAATTTCAATAAAAGCAAATCGTGATTAACCGAGTCAAAAGCTTTACTGAAGTCAGTATATATGATATCAGTTTGAGATTGATTAACAAAACCACTATTTACCAAACATGTGAGTTCAAGAAGATTGGTACAAGCTGACCTCATTTTTAAGAACCTATGCTGAGAAGTAGACATCACAGACTTACATTGGTGTTGCAAGCTTGCAATAATAATCTTTTGAAAAAGTTTGGGAATAGCAGACAATTTGGATATGCCTCTATAGTTGGATACATCGGACTTATTACCCTTTTTGTGAAGAGGAATTATAAAAGATTCCTTCCTAATAGAGGGAAATGAGGCATTAATAAGCGACAAGCTGAAAAGCTTCCATAAAGGCTTGCACAGTGAATTCGCACATTTTTTTAACACGCAACCGGGTACATTATCCGGACCAGGGCAAAACGAACTTTTAACAGCCGATAGATTTTTTAAAACCATATCTTGATTAAAAACAGGGGAAGCAAAGCCATTGATAGAGCTTACTGAGTATAGGTATGAGGTTCCCGAGAATAATGAGGACGAATAAGTTGTTTGGAAGAACTCGGCAAACGAATTTGAAATTCCTTGATCATCGGAGGATGACTTCACATCTAAGAAGAATGACGATGGATACAACGCCGTTCTGCGCTTAGAATTCACAAATTTGAAGAATGATTTATACCCGGTACTGTATGTACAGGGTATAAAAAGCGAAGAATGAGAAAGGCAAAAATAAATTTGAAACAACTCAGAAACGCGTCTGTCTCACTTGAAATCTCTCTCTTATAACGTTGATCGGTCGCCCCGACACTGGTGTCATTTGGCGGTTCATTTCACCTGGTGTCCATGTGGTACTTCGTATCGGCTTCATTATGTGCTTGTGTACCACGTCGTACTCATTAACTCGGCCCTGTAATTCCTTAAGTGTGTTGAACCGGTCTCTAGGCACATAAAACTGGTATTCGCCCCGACAATTCTCGTAGATTCGGGTGATTTTCAGGACATAGTCAGGAAATGACTCGTCTGCCCCTGCAACCTTCCCCATATCTCCTCAACCAAGACCTGCACAAAACTACGCGAAACGATGAACTCTATAAACGCCGCTTTAAAAGCGGCCCAAGCGTGCCACGTTTGGCCGCTATATAGGTACCAAGATTGGTCCCTGCCCTCCAGCAGTTCTGGCACCGTGATCGGTAACTTGTCCTGCGGAGTTCCCCGTCTCCTAGCCTTATTCTCAACCACATCTAAGAATTCTAACGGGTCCTGCCCCCATCGAACCTTATTTTCCACTTTTCTACCTCGTGCCAGTAGCCTGCATCCGTTAACCTGTGCCCCCTCATATCGTCCCCGTCTTCCACTCGTCAAATATCGGCCGAGTCGCCGCCGGGCGCTTGTCAACCATTGGCCACTCGCCACGATTCTCTTCTGGAGTCCTAAAGCCCTCCAGTGATGGTTCACGTGCAGCAGGACCAGGAATAGCTAGTGCTGCGGTCGTGGACATGTGCTTGCTGTCCACGTACTCTTTCGTCGTCTCCTCTGGTGGTGCTTCCTTCACCGGAGGAACTGGTGACTTTGGTGGCGGCAGCCGGGTATGTTCCGCCTCCAGCTCATGCACCCGCGGTAGTACTTTTGCACTGTAGACGCCGTCGGTGATGAACCTAGAGAGGCGTCTTCTCAGCTCCTCGACGGTACCACACGTAGCCTGATCAAATTTCTCCAGATATCCCACCAATTCTTCCCTACGCAAGAACCCCACAAACGACACCTTAACCATCGTAATTTTTTGTTCTCACCTTTCCCAATATAATGATAAATTTCCAATCTGAGTTTCCTGAGACTAAAAATATAATTCAAATAATGTTACCAATCCACCCAGGGTTCCTGCTTGGGCGCCAATATAAAGGACCTCCGGTTCCACCCGGTTCAAAGGCTGGGTATAGCTTGCCGACAGAGTCCGTTTACATAAATTTAAATAGATTTATGTAAAGATCTTGCGTGAATTGGTAACGAAAACCTTTTCTCCTGCCCACGAAAGGTTATTTTAACAAAGAAAGTACGCAGCGGGAATTTCGAAATTCAATATACAATGATATAATTTGTAAGTAACTGTTTCTTCGCTTAAAACTATGATCAAAGTCCCTGGCTCCTACCTGTGCGCGACATACGTTACTTTCTATGCAATACAATGCTACTAGAAATATTATGATAACTTAACACTAGACTTAGCTGTATTCTGCGACTGCGGGGTGATGTGTGGCGTTCCGATGGTTGTTGCTGTTGCTCCTGTTGCTGGCCAGCGCTGTGTAGACTACCGTTGACGACCTGCTGATGGTTGCACTTATGGGTTTTCCCCCCGTACGGCTTTGCTGACGGCTCGATGGCGGTGGTGAAGATCAATTCGGCTGCACTGATTTTCGCGTTTACTCGTTCGTTACTAACGGCACGGCTTAGAGCCCACGTTTGTTCGGACGATTTCGATAAGGCGGATTAATGTGTTTTATACTTTGACACGGTTGGTAAGTTCGGAAACGTTCCCGGGCGTTTCGTTCGATTAAATTTCCTCGAAGTCACACTTATGCCAAAACTCGTTCACTTGGTTTTTCTCACGCGTCGATCACACAATTATTTATGTAAGTGTCCTTGCATGACTTGCTGCCTCGAAACCCCGAACTCGAATAATCTTCAGCCTCTTCCCCAATTCCGTTCGAAACCGCTGTCGCCTATCGCCAACGGTACCCTTCCTTTTCGCAATCCATTAAAACCGTAATATCCAATCTCAACCTTGAATGCGGTCGTTCACCCCAACGGTGTAATTCTGCCTCCCTTCCAATGCACTTGTTGTGCAGACATCATATGTTTTGGCTGACAGTGTTGTTGTTACCCTGCTGTTATGTAACAGCGACAGGAACGTTACACTTCGTCGATCGAGTCGCTGTTAACCAACAGCGACAGATGCGCTACACTTGCTCGAGTTGTTGTGAGGGGTGAATTCACTACGGAATTTCTTCCCTTCACACAATTTTGACTTTGAGTGTCCGCCATTTTGTCAAAATCAAGCATTATGGAATTACCTGTCGATCTTGTTTTACTTTTTGAATTCCGATGATCGAGTGATGAGCGAGAGTGATCACCACCACAAAACACTTTTTTCATTTAGTCCCCTACGAAAATTGCTGTAGCACATTCATTTTTAAATATTGTCAAACATAATTTTTTTCATTCTTTAAATACATATCTTTCATATGGAGAAACATTTAGTATTAATTATTTTGTTGTGTGGCTGGGAAAAAATCTTAAAAAAGTTATTTTTTTGTGTTCCAACTATGTCTAACCCCTTAAGTCAATAACATGCCTAATAACTCAAGTGCAGTGAATGGCACTAATACTGACTGTTAAATTATTTTTTTATTATTTAATTATTTATTGTATTCATTTGCATGAAAAACATTCTCTAACAAATAATGTGCGCGTTACTTCTCGTTTTATCTGACTTTTCCTTTCTATGTACCTACGCTGACTCCTATTATTCTCCTGCCACTCACAGCGGCTCTTCATGTATCGCCGCCACTCAAAGTGGTTCTAACCTCAATTCATTTATCGCTACACACACGGACTCTAACTACAGTTTATTTTAAACATATAAAAAGATGCAACACTAACTACTGCAGTGAGCAAAAATACAAATAATAATATGAGCTCATAGCGGATTGTCTATTCAGCAAAATGTAAATAACTATTACCAACAGCATACATTGCTCACAAAAACGGTCACCGTTATCAGCCCTGCTTAAAACTACACAAACACATTTTAACCCACAAAAACTACCAGCCAATAGTGAAAAAACACCATTATCTAAATAACGTCCTATCCCTCGATTATTCGCCAAAGACAGTGACATATTTAAGGTAATTTAACGGCTATTTCATTAAACAGGTCTTAATTATTTTACACACTAATTTTCAGAGAATAAACCGTACAAGATTGTTTTCAAAGTTCTTCACCATTCCACTACAGAGAGTCAGATCAGAAATGAACTTTCTGAAGAAGCTCACACTGCAGTTCGCATTCACCGTTTTTTAAACCGTTCAACCAAAACTGCTGCCAAGCCCCTTTATGTGGTACGCGTGGCGGCGGGCATAAATTGAAGGATTCTGTAAGATCATCATCTGGAAAAACTAGATCAACTGTGGATTTGATCATCCATCAACCTATTTCCAGTGACGATACAGTCCATAAAAGCTCATGTACTAAATAAGACCATCAATGGTTTCATCGAAATGCAAAAGCAAATCGTACGCATATAAGCTTAAATTCTGAACTTGGTAAATGCGTGCAACCAACAACCACCAACATTACTGATGATGGTTCGGAACGCTACTGAAAGCACTTCCATACTCATCCAGTTTTTACCAGGGTTTCGAAAAAAAACAGAAACATACGCTGGAGCTTATCATTAGACTAAATAAACTAACATTTGATAGTCAAAATCATCTAGATACTAAACCTAACTGAGTATTTTTTTTTCAAAAAAATGAATTTGGAGTACTGGGTACTGGGTCATTTGCAGATTCATTATACATTTAAAGGAAGAAACTTTTCTTCCTGTTGCTGTCTTGTCATCCTGATCAAGAATATATATACTTTGGAGATTCTTACTCGTCTCCTTTTATCCGTTACATAGAGCTCTGCTCTCAAGCAAACTTAGTGTACCCTGACACAATGTATGTGCAGTATATAAAAAAGAACAAGAAGATCACTTACAAGTACCGAAATGATTTATATTTATTAATTCATTCGGTTTGAAACTCGTTTCCTTCGTATTTGTCATTTGATATATAACATTTGCTTGTAAGAACAAGTTCTTGGTATATGCAACAGTCCAGCATTCTCAAAAGATCGAAAATGAGAGTTAATTTCAACTAGCGACTGCATGGAGCATAAGTAGATGTGTTATGACTATTCATTATTAAATAAATTGTTATCTTATAATCCCCGTTTAACACGTGTTGAATAGGTGAATGGAGACATAATTATTATATTTGTTTCGCATAACGAATGAAAACATTGTATTTAATAACTTCGATTTTGATCAAAACGTCTGATGTAATTGATAAACAGACCTGTTCGTCTCTTAATCTGTAATCGTTTTCAATTTATTAACTGGAAATGTTATACAATTCATACCATATTCATGATACATCATGCAACAAGCAAAAGATCTGAACAGCTTTTGTACGTTGTATAACTCTTCGTGCAGGTGATTTTGTCTGCCATAGAATTGCATTGAATTCTTATGTTTTTTCGTATGACTTTCTTAGAAGGATTGTAATGATCATAAAGCCAAAAATAAGCATTTTAAATTTATTGATTTTTTTGTTTACAAAAATTAATTTGTTTTTTAATGGAAGATTATTGCTTGTGAAAATTGATAGTCACTTAAAAGACCCTATTCTTGTTCTCGAAACAATTTATACCTTATTACTCTCAAAGTTCTGAAAATTTCATTCACTTAATTAACCTAATCCGTAACTTTATCTATTATTCGTCGCAGAAAAGTTAAATCGATCAATCCCCATTACCCAATACTTTTAGTACACATTCAAAATCGCCAACAACTAACCGTAAAGCGCTTATTACGATCGTTAAATTACCGGTTTAATTACCGGTTAAAACGAAGATATTACTAGTTTGACTAAAAAATTCAACCTATAGAACTATATAAAAATACATCCAAATAATTAACTTACTACAAATGATGCAGCCTGTTCTACACATCATGTTTCATGTTTTGTAAAAATTTCATATTATCTAATAAATTTTCCTCGTAAGAAGAAAATAATAACTTCACTCAATTGTTAGGTATATATCTGTATATACATACGTACATACATACACACGTAACTTTACTGTTAAATTTAACATTTTGTGTTATGAGAGTCTAAAAGCTTAGGAACTACATATATGTTTTTTGGATGTTACTGTTTAATGTAAAATGCTCTGTACGTTAATTCAAACGCAGACTCATTTTAGTGCTGTAGCAAAAGTTGGGATATGCACTTATACATACAAATACTTTTTGAGTTTCCTAGCTATATGTGTATAAGCGGCAAATCAGAGCAATCGGCATAACTTATAATTATTAAAATCACTAAACTGCCTTAGTTACGAAAATGATTGCATCCAAGCTGTACCCTTTTGTTAAAATCAATAAAATTATCGATGGTAAACGTCAAGTGTACTTTCATAATAAAAAGGGAATTAACTTTCAAAATATTAAAGGTGGTGGAATTGTAAAGGCATATTCGACAGCCATTGAACCAAACGCACCCTCAGTAAGAACAAAACAAGTTCCAGGCCCAAAATCAATTGAACTTAAGAATCAATTAAGTGCTATACAGGTACGTGCATACGTTTGTACATTTACAAGGAAACAATAAATACTTATGAATGCACATACAGTCGCTAAAAGCTTAAATGAACCAGTACCTGTTTTTAGCATTAAGTGAATGGAACTTCTGGATCCAAAGAAAAATCAACACTGCAAATTATAATAATTTCTAGATTAGAGTTTCAGATTTAAAATTATGTGCTATTTTATTATATAGAAGTTTGTTTTAAAAAAGTTTTGGTCATAAAACTAAAAATAGTCAAAAATCGATGAAACGCTATTAAATACTCAACGCTTTTTTCATTATTGGCATTTTACAATTATGACCAACATACGGATAAATTTAAAACAAATGAAAATTTTAGATTTTGTCTTTAACTAGGCGGTGCAACCTCGTCACAGACCAAGATTTTATTTAAAAAAAAATAATTTTTTGATGGAAAAAATTATTAGTTAGGACTAGTAAGGATTGTGAGTTTGAAACTGGAGTTGGAACGGATTTTATAAAATACGATTCATATAACATTAAATCTCAACATAAAAAGTTTAGTTAAATTTCCAAAACTTATACACAAGAAGAGTTTTCATTACAACCAATACCAAGCCCCATACAAAATGTATGAAAACGCCTTTAATGCCGATGCAGTCAAATACACTCCCAATAAAATATTGGATCGGAATCGATGTTAAAAGAAGTAAAGATAGTTGTATAACAAAACCAAGTCGAACTTTGTCATGAAGTTTGCAACGCAGAGAAGGAGACTCTCCGACTATACAAAGTATATATATTCTTGATTAGCACGAGAAGAGTTCAAATTGCCATGTCCGTCTGTCTATCTGTTTCGGTGCAAGCCCCTGGAGTTTTTAACATATCGATAAAATTTAATCGCAGAAATTTTTTAAATATGTCTATGCATTGTATATTTCAGAATTATTTTGATCGGATCATGTAACTCCCATGATGATCGGAATGATCGTGAGGTTTTTGTTTGAAAACTGGTGTGTTTTTGGACTTATCGACTCAGTACTTGGCGCAAAAACATTTTTGATATAAATGAATAAGTGGGAAAACGTTTGCAAGATTGATAAGTTTTAGCAATGCCGAAAATGGGTCATTTTCTGGTTTTCGGAATACTCTACCACGAAATTTTATTTGAACCACGGTTCGATATTAGCATATTTTCATTTGTGCGCACTTAGCAATCATAATCCCATAAGGAAAATCCAAATTCAAATGAATTATTTGAAACCCATTACTCATCATTAAGATGAACTCTATTGAACAGTAATCCTTATATATTGATTAAAAATTTTGCTCATTTGGCCAATTCAGTGGGAACTTGAAATAAATCAATTAAAACTACACCAAAAGTAAATCTATGCTAACTTACAATTTCTAAAATTTGTCGTATATGTTAAGCACATTTAATAATATCACTGTTTTTCGAGCACACAGTTGTACTTTGAAACAAGTAAGGCCGGTATAGTATACTCGACAATATAGTATCCTGTACAGTGGTGAAAGCGATTTTTATGCAAAATTTTAGTTTGGCAACAATTTGAAAAGAATAGTATTTTGTGGTATGCAGTTTTGAAGGGGTATTATTACTAAGCTTACGTACAATTTTTCCTCGTTATCTTTGATTGCTTAGGAGATATAGTTATTTTAGGAATACAATTTTTTGACGGGAAATGAAAGGTGGTATGCAATTTTATAAGGCTATACTTATTATGTCTAAAAATTAAGATAATTCTGATACGTGCTTTTATTTCCCCAAAAAAAGTTGTTTTCTTAAAACTAAATCCAATAATAATCTAATAAATAAAGGTCCGAACCAGAAATTTTACATGCAGGCTCAGTAAATATACTTCTTTGAAACTGCAAACTAAATAATACCCCACCCTCTCATTTTTGCCCCACAAATACAATTAAACTGAATTTTTTTATAAAAACCCTCATTTTGTGACCGATTTTCTTGAAATTGTGACCAATATCTAAATGAACAATGCCAAATATAGGCGTGACACCTCCTACCGTGTGTACAGGGTATTTTCTTGTCGAGTACAGTCGCTTATACCGTCCTTACTTCGTATTCTCTTCACGAAGTGAATAAGTATGATAACTTTGTCCTGATGTTTGTAACACCCAGAAGGAAACATCTTCGACCACATAAAGTATATTCTTGATCAGGAGGACAACAGAAATTAATTGAGACATGACCGTTTGCCCGTCTGTATATATGCGATCTCGTCCCACAGTTTTTGATCTATCGACGCGTATGACTGGATCACTGTAACAGGTAGCCTACATACAAAAAGACGAAGAAAAATCAATAAAGTTGTAATCGTTGTATGAAAAACTTTTTGAATTGTAGAATAGAGGTCTGAAACTGGCCTCTTTACGTACCAAGTCCCCGGGACTAGAGAAGAGTAATTAATCTTCGGCAATGCTTAACATAGCGTTCTTACTGGGTATACTCTTGCAAGAGTATATTTGCTTTGTCATGAAGTTTGCAACGCAGAGAAGGAGAAATCTGTGACTAGAAAGTATATATATTCTTGATCAGATCGATGAGACGAGCTTATATAGTCTTATCCGTCTGCCCTTGCAGGCATTTTGTATGTAAAAATCAGCCTGATCGGATTACTATAGCATATAGCTGATATAGGAACGATCGGTTCTGTTTAAAAAACGCTTTGATTTCCAAGCTATCACACATTTTTTTGCACAAGATCATTTTGAACGCCAATAAAGGCATTCAGACGTTGGTGAAAATCGGACAACTATAGCAGAGAAGGAGAAATCTGTGACTAGAAAGTATATATATTCTTGATCAGATCGATGAGACGAGCTTATATAGTCTTATCCGTCTGCCCTTGCAGGCATTTTGTATGTAAAAATCAGTCTGATCGGATTACTATAGCATATAGCTGATATAGGAACGATCGGTTCTGTTTAAAAAACGCTTTGATTTCCAAGCTATCACAAATTTTTTTGCACAAGATCATTTTGGACGCCAATAAAGGCATTCAGACGTTGATGAAAATCGGACAACTATAGCATAACATCTATAGAAACCATCGGTAAAAATTGGTTTTTTGCTTGCAAAATGGTGTGATTTTGAAGTTATTGACTCAATATTTCGCACAAAAACTTCTTTAATGTAAACGAAGATATAGTGCAAGAATAGTCAAGAATGGGCGATCGAGGCAAGATAGAAAATCGAAAAATGTAGTCAAGTATGATTGCATAGCTTCCTTTAAAGCAAATACAAAATAAAGCAAGACTAATAATAGAGATATCTATGGCTTTGGAGTAACTTATATACTCTTGCAAAAGTTTTCCCAATTACACTTATTAGAAAATCCTTTTTTAATTTTCCAATTAGAATCATATATGTAGCCTGGCCCATTTTCTAATTTGTCTTAAAGAAGGTAATATAGTCAAACTTTACTACATTTTGCAATCTTGTATCCGTCTGCTTAAAAAAATTGCTAAAATTTTGGATTATAGTCAGGCATTAATAAAAACACGTAATTGCAAAATTTGGTCTGTTTATATTCAAGAACAAAAAAGAATTTCGAAAAATAAACCTTCTTTTTGGCCGTTCGTTCCTAAGGGAGCTACATGCTATAGAAGCCCGATCTCGCCGATTCTTGCACCTTGTCTTTGTTTAGTAAGGAAATCATGTTGTTTTAGCGAAAATCATGTGCAGTTGATAACTCCAAGGATCACACCGCTTAGTTCAAGCAAAAACCTTTTTGTGACCGGTCATTCCTATGGGAGCTATATGCTATAGTGGACCGATCGAAATAATTCTGAGATATACAATGCCTGGACATATCTGAAGAACTTCTGCGTTTAAATTTTTTTGATATGTTTAAAACTCCAGGAGGAGTTTGCACTGAAACAGACAGACAGTCAGACGGACATCGTTTTTGAACTCGTCTCGTCGTGCTGATCAAGAATATATATATTTATATAATCGGAGATGTCTCGTTCTCTGCGTTGCAAACTTCAAGACAAAGTTATTATACTCTTTTTGCAAGAGTCTAAAAATGGGCTTCAATCTTCAAAAACGTATATGATTCTTATTGGAAAAACGATAAAAAGGATAAAAATGATTGGAAAAACGCTTGTAACTGTATCTTCATACATGTATTTGAACAAAAGGAATTTGAACGCTTAACACAATCAACATATTCTAGATGTCGAACTTTATACATATACATATATCATCATAGTCGTGATATATGTTTAAAAGCATTTCGTTGGCCCACATTTTATATTGTATTTATTTCACATTTGGAAACAAGAAAACAAATATCATCAAATCAAAGGCCAAAAAAATTTCAGGACACATATGTTTTTATGCCGCGTATAAATGCTGTATAAATTAAACATAATAAATATAAAAGAAAAAATAAAAACCATGTTAATCTCCGAGACAATTTATAACTAAATACAATAAATTATTACATTCATGTTTTTTAGGGCACTGGAACTGTACAGCTATTCGCTGATTATGAAAGTTCGACTGGCAACTACTTATATGATGTGGATGGAAATGTGTTGCTAGATGTGTATACACAAATATCTTCTGTACCATTAGGATATAATCATCCACGACTTTTAAATGTTTTTAAGAATGACAACAACGTGAGAAGTACGTATTAATGATATATTTATTAACAACATTAATTATGTCATGTTTTAAGATATTGTTTGTAAGGGTAAATAACTAGAATGAAATACAATAATTAAATCTATAGTACACATAATCCGAGCTCAAAATATACAATATTTAACATTGCTTATTAAAGAAATAGCATGTAAAACTGAACAAACCAATTTTTGTGCGATTGAATCAAAAATAGGTAATTCGAAAAACAGCTCCCTCTAGAAAACTACAAATCCAAAAGATTTGATATTTATAATATAACACTAGAATATTGGTACCCAAAAATATAAATCAATTTGATAATGATTCGTGTTATAATTGTGCTGATATTCCAACTCTATGTGCCGTACTTGGGAAAAAATTGAGTTTGCTATCAAAAGTTAGAAAATTTAACTTTGAGTGTGTATATCTTCTAAACTGTTATTCCGATTTCTTTAAAAGTAACATTTTCTTAGTCACGTATATTTGTTTTATCGAAAGCGTTATTATTTTTTATTGTTTACATTTTCTGTTTTTGTTTTGGATGGGTTGCCAAACTTCTTTTGCTTGTGCGTACTGAATATTTGTCTTGATTTTGATTTCTTTTTTGATGTTAGCATTTTAACTTTTTCTTTCAAAATTTGAAGTTTTTTTTTTAACTTTGAATACACAATTTGAACATAGGCCTTGTTTATGCTACATGGCGCATGCACAGCCCATATGACACTTAGTGTGTTTTAGGTTGACTGAACGCTAAGCTGTCGCATGTGGTGTGTATGGCTGTGTAACATAGGTGAACCTATTACGAGAAATGTTAAAATAATGTACGAGGTGTGTTCAAACAGTTAGGTGACGCGTTGTCCGTGAAATTTGAAAAGTCACCTTAATTTTTGAACACACCTCGTGTAGTTTAAATAATTTTGATATCAGTTTTTATTTTACATTATCAATATGTTTATTTTTATTTCTGCTTCAGATCAGATTACTATAGCATATAGCTCCCATATGAACGATCGGTTAAAAATACAGTTTTTGTTAGAAAAACTTTTTTGTTCTTGGATATAAGCAAACTAAACTTTGCTATTACGTGTTTTTGTTAATGCCTGACTCAAATCCAGAATTTAATAAAAATCGGACATAAGGGCGTGGTACCGCCCATACAACTAAAAACTTAAAAATGGGACTTCTCTGTGAACAGACGAGACACAAGGTTGAAAAATGTTGTGAAGTTTGACTACATTGCCTCCTTTAAGACAAATAAGAAAAAGGGCGTGGCTGCGTATATGATTCTTATTGGAAAATTATAAAAGGATTTCCTAACAAGAATAATTGTGAAAACGTTTGCAAGAGTATATAAGTTTCGGCATAGCCGAAAATAGCTCCCTTACTGGTTTTTGTTTTCGAGACGTTGCCAAGTTTCTTTTGCTTGTACGTGCGTACTGATTTTTATACTCTTGCAAAAAGAGTATATTAACTTTGTCATGAAGTTTGCAACGCAGAGAAGGAGACATCTCCGACTATATAAAGTATATATATTCTTGATCAGCACGACGAGAGGAGTTCAAATAACGATATACGTCTGTCCGTCTGTCTGTTTCAATGCGATTTCCAGCCACAGTTTTAAAGTTAGCAAAAAAATTTAAACGCAGAAAATTCTCTTCTCCTTGCAGGTATTTGGTATGCAAAACTCAGTTTGATCGGATGACTATAGCATATAGCTCCCATAGGAACGATCGTTCAAAAATGAGGTTTTTGCTTAAAAAACCGCGTGTTTTCGGAGTTATCGACTCAATATTTTGCACAAGAACTTGTTTGACGTCAACAAAGATACCGTGCATAAATGGTCAAGATCAGGCTACTATAGCATATAGCTGCCATAGCGAAGGATCGGTCACAAAATTATGTTTTTGCTTGAAAAACTGCGTGTTTTTGGAGTTATCGACTCAATATTTTGCACACAAACTTTTTTGACATCAACAAAGATACACCTGTGCAAAAATGGTCAAGATCAGGCTACTATAGCATATAGCTCCTATAGGAACGATCGGTTAAAAATACAGTTTTTGTTAGAAAAACTTTTTTGTTCTTGATTATAAGCAAACCAAGCTCTCGCTATTAGGTGTTCTTGTTAATGCCTGACTCAAGTCCAGAATTTTATAAAAATCGGACATAAGGGCGTGGTACCGCCCATACAACTTAAAACTTAAAAATGGGCTTTCTCTGTAAACAGACGTGATACAAGATTGGAAGAATGTAGTGAAGTTTGACTACATTGCCTTCTTTAAGACAAATAAGAGAATGGGCGTGGCTACGTATATGATTCTTATTGGAAAATTATAAAAGGATTTCCAAAAAGGAATAATTGTGAAAACGTTTGCAAGAGTATATAAGTTTCGGCATAGCCGAAAATAGCTCCCTTACTGGTTTTTATATGTTTTTATGTATATGTTTACTTAAACAGGATGACAAGAAAAAACGATTAAGCCATGTCGTTCGTATTCACCAATTGTTTACAGAAACTATAAGAGCTAGAGCCTTGAATTTAGGGAGGATGACTCGCGGGCTTAACAGTTCAAGTTTGAACGGCTTTGCGTCAAGCTCATTCCTTTCCACCCAACCAGCACCGACCAGAATTAGTCACTCGCAGATAAATATCCTGTCATTCTGTAAAATACGGTGATTGGAGATTTAAGCAAGGCCAACAGATTTTAATTAAGCAATTCAAGAAAACACGCATTTCAATTATAGTGTGTGTAAAAAGGTGTTTATTGTATGACTTTGCATTGATTCAAAGAATTTACTGTATCTTTAACTAGTAGTCAATGTAATGCAATTAAAAAATAATTATATGATTCGATTTTTTTGACCATCTTTAATAAATATACCTACCTTATGCGACAGCTTAACTCAATCCGCCTTAAAAGCTGTCATGAAGATCAGCGTATTGGCTCGAACTTTTCAATATTTTTGATATAATTGGTCCGTTCGATATAAATTATGAATTCGAGTTATGATATAAGCATTACAATTACCATCTTTTCAACCACTTATTTTTCCATAATATATATAATATATAATCTCTCATAAGCCTGGTATACAATAACTTAAAGATTTTTTGTAACAAAGTAATGCTGCATTTGATATTGGCGCGGTTAATCCAAATCCAACAGACAAGCAAGTGTCGTTGATCTTAAGTTAAAAATAAATTATATCAGTACTTTTTATAATTTGAAAGTCATTGAGAGTAAGACGATATTGTTTTACAATGCTACTTTTGGTGGCTATAAATGTTCGTGCCCGGAATGCTGTAAGCAGCAAACGGATTTTTCGATCGTGTATCGCCAGGTACGTGATAAATTTGCGAAGCTGCACAAATTTTCCTATGAATTAGCTTCAGAGCTTGGTTCTAACTCTTACCTTCTCAGCAACTACGATTTGAAATCACCCTGGGCTCCTTATTACCTTCTCCCTATTCCCTATACATACAGCTACAGCTAATACTTCCTGTTCGTCTATCCCTAGTTAACTCCACGATCAATTCTGGCTTTTATATACCCGATTCTATTACCATCGGATCCGCCATGTTTGCCTGGCTTACCTGCCGATGACATGTTGGTCCATGAACTCAAGAGAAGGTCCCGTCCTATAGCCATTGGTGTGTCATCGTCAGTCCCAACAACTGTCTCAAAAAACTAAATTTGTCTTCTGACCTGCTTACTTTGTATACCAAAACGTTGTCTAAACTTATCAATTTGCATTAAAATAGTATTTCATTAGATGTCGACATTATTGTCTTTTCGGAAACATGGCTATATCCTAGTGTTCTGAGCAATGAAGTTTTATGCAATAGGTTTGTTTCTTATAGACTTGACCGTCCTGATCGTTGAGGAGGTGGAGTTCTTATTGCCGTGAATTCTAGCCTTCCCTGAATTCGTCTTTACCAATGATGTCTGATATCTTTCACCTGCTTCATGCCCACAAAATTACTTAAGACCTGCAACAGAGTTAAAATTAATTTATGACCTCACCCAGTACAACGATTTTTTTAAACGTACATCAGCATCTACGCATTTCTCATACCCTTATCCCATTTAACCCATCAATAATTTCGTTGTCCCTTGCTTGAGGAGCATCATATTTTCCAAAATATAATTATTCTTAAGAATTTCTACTCCCCTGGTGCTGATAAAGTTTCTAGTCGTGTGCTTAAAATGTGCGAAAACTCTTTATGTAAGCTATTACACAAGCTTTTTAATATTTCTCTTCTGTGTCGTTTATTTTCTTCAAGAAAAAGGTAACAAATTGGTTGTTACTAGTTATCAGGGAATTTCCAAATTGCCCGGTAAACGCGGTTTTGCCAATCGATCTCAAACCGATGTCATATATAAACTTTTGTCTCTGTTAATCATTATCTCCAACTGTTGAAATAAAACCTATTGGGCCTTCCTTCAGCACTTTTAAGCTGAATTAAAACTTATTTGAAGAATAGATCTCAACGTTTCTTGTCTTGATCTTCTTTGTCAAAACTTGTTCAAGTCACATCTGGTGTTTCTCAAGGTAGCCACCACTTCTATTTAATTTCTTTATTCATGATTCAACTTCAATCTGATATGGACTCACTATACTCTTGGTGTTTATCTAATTAATTATTTGTTTACTGATCTAAGTGTAAGTTCATGGCTTATCATCAAGGTATTCCCTATTTGTTTATTTATAAAATTGATGACGTCGAACTGGAGCGTGTTTCTAGATTTAATGACCTTGGTGTTATTTTTGATCAAAAACTTAACTTCAGTCTTAAAATTTCTACTATTGTTAAAAAGGCTAGGGTGTTTTAGGAATCATTGATTCAATTCAGAAGCAATTGCTCTTACGTGTTCTCAACTGAAATTCTAGCATAAGATTACCGGAAAGGTTTATTGGCTTTTCATCATTGGCACATCGTAGAATCGTTTTAGAAACCGTTTTTCTTCACAAATTTGTTGTTGGCCTAATTGATTCTCCCGACCTTCTTAGTCAGCTTATTTTTTGTGTCACAATACGTACAACTACGAATTTTGTTCCACTAACCTGACAAAGATGCATAGCTGACTTTGCCCTTCACGATCTTTTTCGCGTCCTTTGCGCAAATTACAATAAACTGTATGAGATCCTCTCACCTGTAATCACACCAGTGGCACTAAACATCTTAGTTTGTTGGTATCTTTGAGGTTCCGAGAATTATATTTCTGGCTGACGACTGATAAGTAAATCACAAAGTGGTGTTTGGCTAAACAATAATCAATGTTTATTATTATGTTTATAAAGACAATTGCAACATTACAGTTTAACAATTTTTATTTTCCAGCTCTGATTAACAGACCAGCTCTCGGAGTATTTCCTGGAAAAGAATGGCCACAAAAACTAAATGATGTGCTTCTCAACATTGCTCCAAAAGGCTTAAATAAGCTAACTACTATGATGTGCGGATCGTGTTCCAATGAGAATGCATTTAAAAGTATTTTTATGTGGTACGTTTAATTGCATTTCATAATTTTAACCCATTCGACCCCAACGTTGCCTGTGAGCAATTTCAAATGTTTAATGGCTAACGGTAATCAGGAACAACATTCACCCACAATAGGTGGTGTAACGACCCAAATCTAAAATAAAATGTATATTTGGCATTGTCCATTTATGTGTTGGTCAAAATTTCCTGAAAGTAGGTCAAACCAGTAAAAAAAAACTATCTTCGGCCCTGCCGAGAGTTGTATACTCTTCTCGACTCTTTTTGTGTCACGCCCATTTTTTCTTTGGAATCTTATTTCTCTTATATATATATAGTCAACAATGTAATTTTCATTGTTATACCTCATTGGGTGCCAGGGATATAGAAAATATCGGTTTTGGTTTTAAGTGGGCGGTGCCACGCTCATTTTGATATAAAAATTGTTTTAACGCCAATCTATGAATATAAGTGTGAAGTTTTAAGTCAATTGGTTAAGAAACAAAAAAGTTTCCCGCACAATGATTTAAATTTTCTTCTCATCCTCTTCTTCATTGTATGGCAGGTATCAGTTCGAGTGGTCCGATCTCAATGAAACTTTCTGGCAATGTGTCATCGTAATAAAATTTAAGGGTCTGTGTAAAATTTGAGGTCGATAGCTTTAAAAGTGAGGGGGAGATAGCATGCAAACAGAAAGACTGTCATGGGTATACAAATGGGGAATTTATGAAAAATTTTAGTTTGTTAGTCTTTGAAACTATGTAAGAGAGGGGTAATTTGTGGTATTAGATTCTAAATATGAATATTTATAGAGTTTGCATATCCATTTCAGGTTCTTATCTTTTAAAATTTTGGGGAGATAACAATTTTAAGGAAACAACTTTTTGAGAGGTTTCGAGAGTGAAGGGCAAAATTGTGGTATGTAATTTTTTCTGCACTTGGTTAAGACATTTCCAGCATTGCCCGAAGAAGTAATTTGGAAATCCACTTTAATGCAGAAAAAATATACAGCTCTTTTGTTAAGCTTTAAGTAAGCTTTTCTTGACGATATGGTAAGAGATGACTATTCATCACCTGAAGATAAATTAGAGGAAGACAGATTTTGAAAACGAACATCAGCCAAAGATTCATAACCCTCTTTATCCGATAAAAAGGTGGTTTAAAAAAAAAACCGGATAGAAAATAACATAAATTGTAGCCAAAGTTTTTTGATTAACCCATTATTTACACGAAATTCAATTTGATCCAGTAGCTTAGCAAAATATCATTCACGACCATTTTGTAAAGCGTTCAATTTTCAATTTAAAAATATATCGTCAGACTTTTCAGGTTCCCCATACAAATAGTATGGATAATAAAAAAAGTGATGCTGACTATCTTAACATTAATATACATTTTCTTCTTAATGGAAAACAGAAAAGTGCAGAAAAATGGATACAATGACATTTAAAAACCAAAGAGGAAGCTAATTTCAGATTTTCCGAAAGTTGTATACTCTTGCACTTTTCCCCAATTTTTCTTATAAGAAAATGCTTTTTAACGTTTTTCCAATAAGTATAATATACGTTTTTGAAGATTTAGGCGCGTAGAGACTTAGAGAAACTAATGTAGTGGTACTTCACTACATTTTCCAACTTTCTATCTCTTTGGCTTGCAGAGCAATCCCATTTTTATGTTTATTTCTAAACACAAACTAGAAATCTTTTTGTGGGATTCGACCCAGCGCCGTTGGATTGAAAGCCAGCACTCAATCACATCGACTATAGATATCATTGAAAATTTGTAAATACAGTATTATATAAGCAATGATTTTTTCATTTTGCTAGAAAATAACATTTCAGTCTCTTATAAACTCAAGCCAAAAACAAAGTTACTTTGTGTTTTGTATCATCGGCTACTGTTTCCTATCTCGCTTCTCAACCCTTCCATAATAAGGTGCCCCTTCCCTTCTAGCTTTTAAATGAAGGGTTTGAGAATGATCTGGTTTTAAGTAATATTTCCGAACACCGAGTCCAAGTTTATGTTTTTCAGTCGTCGGCAAATTTTTCAGATCAAACTTGATCCCTCCATTCTTGTTTCAAGAAATTTTTAAAGGCAACCGTCATGGTATTCTCATTTTCTTTTTGGGATGGCATTTTGGGAAGCCTTTTTCGTCAACAATTCCATGTATATTAAATTTTTATACCCTGTACATACTGTACCAGGGTATATTGTGTTTGTTTGGCCGAAATGTATGTAACGCAGAGAAGGAGGGGAGGGGGACCCTATAAAGTATATATATTCTTGATCAGGACGACAAGACAAATTGATTAAGCCATGTCCGTCCGTCCGTCCGTCCGTCTGTCCGTCCGTCCGTCCGTCCGTCCGTCCTCACCAATGGTTCTCGGAAACTATAAAAGATAGAGACTTGAGATTTGGAGGATAGACTCGTGATGCTCGGCAGCAAATCAAGTTTGAACGGTTTTGAGCCACGCCCACTCCTTCCCGCCCAAACAGCTACGCCCACTTTTTGAAAAGGCTATAACTTGAACACCAGAAACGCTAGAACAATGAAAGTTGGTATGTCGACTAAGTTGGTAAAGACCTACAAAACTGCATACCCCAATTTTCCCCCCTCCCCTTAATTACCCCTCAAAAAGTGTTTTATTGTTAATTACGATATCTTCAAAACCATGAAAGGTACGAACCTCAAATTTTGTGTGTACACTCAGTAAATACATACCCTTAAGACTGCATACCAGAAAATACCCCTCTGAATTTAGGACTTCCCCTCAAAGACCATCAAACTTAAATTTTTCGTAAATTTCACTTTTTTTTTACAAAAATTTGTATATCTCCATAACTATAACAGATACGAACCTAAAACTTTGTATGCAGATTAAGAAAACGTATATCTTTAAAACTGCATACTTAATTTTTCCCCCTTACCCTTTATTACCCCTCAAATAGTGTTTTTATGTCAATGGCTATATCTCCGAAATTAATAAAGGCACTGACTTGAAATTTAGTAAGTAGGCAAAGTATTTATAACTTCATAAGACTGCATACCAGAAAATACCATTTTGTATTTGGACTACCCATTAGAGGTCGGCAAACTTAAATTATGGGTAAATTCCAGTTTATTTTGATTTAAATATGTATATCTCCACAAATATGAAATATACATGTCTGAAATTTTGTATGCAGGTTCAGTTAATATACGTTCTTTTAACTGCATACCGAAAAACACCCCTTTATTTCATGGCTTCACCCCACAGAGATCAACAAACTCGAATTTTTCGAAAATTATTCACTTTTGACTGATTTTTTTGATATTTGGAACACCATTTATATAGATGAGGGTATGTGCAGGGTATTATATGGTTGAGTATACTCAACTATACCGCCCTTACTAGTTATATTTGCATTTAAAAATATTACTTCATTTACCATGTTACTGTTAGAAGCAATTGCACTTATTTTTCCTCTTATTAAATCAGATCTTTCAGAAAAGCTCTACCAGCTGGAATACAAAGAATTCTACAAAGATATTTTGTGAAACTTTGTTATATGTGTGTGGTGTTATTACTGAGTCTTAAAGTTCAGATAGTTTAAATTTTAATTGACTTGTTATGCCTACGTTATTGGCATTCGTGGTAAATTTTTATACTCTTGCAAAAAATACTATATTAATTTTGTCATGAAGTTTCCAACGCAGAGAAGGAGGACTATATAAAGAATATAAATTCTTGATCAGGTCGACGAGACAAGTTCATATAGCCATGTCCGTCTGTCTGTTTCAATGCGAAATCCTCCCAGAGTGTAAAGGTTAGAAAAAATTTAAATGAAGAAAATGTTCTCATCTTTGCATGCAGTTGGCTTATGAGGCTTATGTTTAAAGAACAGAGTGTTTTTTGGAGTTATCGAATAAATATTTTGATCAAAAACTACTTAAAAAATATATTGTAAAAATGGTCAAGATCGGAGTACTATAACATATAGCTTCCACAGGAACGATGGGTCAAAAATAAGGTTATTGTTAGAAAATCGTTCTTTTTCTTGAATATAAACAAACCAAACTTTGAAAATAAGTGTTTTTATTAATGTGTTTGTCTATATTCCAAAATTTTATAAGAATCGGACATAAGAGCTTGGCACCGCCCATATAGAAAAAAGTTGAAAAATTAGCGTTTCGTAGTGAAGTATGACTACATTGCTTTTTTACAGACAAATTATAAAATAGGCGAGACAACGCCTTTAAGGTTATTAAGGTTAAGGTTAAGGTTATATTCAAAAACGTGTATAATTCTTTTTGGGAAAGAAAAGATGAAAAGAATTTTCCAATGAAAATAATTGGGAAAACGTTTGCAAGAGTATAAAAGTTTCGGCAACGCCTAAAATAGCTCCGCCAAATATACATTTTTAGATTTTGAGCGTGGTACCGCCTTCCTTGTGTTCAGGGTACAATATAATAGAGTATAATGAACTATACCTTCCTTTCTAGTTATATTTAGAACTACTAAAAATTAATTCTTCTTATCTTAACAATATCGTTGGAGATTTTCATTTTTTTTTTTAGAGCACAGATGCGTTATGTCCTGTTTCATTATATCATTACTCTCATTCTGATTCAGTGTTGAGTGATACTGCTTACATTGGCTATCGTTACATGTGACTGTTGTTGAAAGTAGAGTGCCAACGTGCTTGATACTATCAATTCAAAATACATATACAGCGCGTTGGTATATTATGAATTTATTTATTTATTTTTGTCACGCACTGAACAATGTGTTTCTAAAGTAAGGTTAAAATTGAATAGAATTCCGTATGTACACCAGCGTGTTATATTTTGGTGTTGAAGTCCTTAGTCTTCTTGTGTTGTGTAACTGATCACTTCGCTCATACTTGACCACAGATGGCGCAGTTTTTGGTTGCCACACATATGATAGAATACCCCAAATTGATCGGTGTTCCCGGCGTTTTTGTTCCCGTTCTCCTGCTCTACAGGAGTGGTACATACGGTGGCTTTTGCCTTTTAATGTTTATACCCTGTACCTTATGGTACAAGGGTATATTAGTTTTGTGCACGTCGAAAATATAACACCTAAAAGGAGACATGGCAGGCCCTACAAAGTATATATATTCTTGATCAGTATCAAAAGAGTCTGTGCGAACGCGTCGATCTCGGAAACTATAATATGTAAAACTAAAATTCCTTTTCAGGTCTTTTTTTCCATCCTATACACAGATTAAATTTATTTTTTGGGTGCCCTCCGGAGCTTAGTTTAAGGCAAATAACTGGAGCTATCTCTGATAAATATATACAAAAGTGGAATAGAGTGTAGTTAGAATCGATCATGAAATAGATGTGACCACGTCTACAGGAAGTCAAAATAAAAGAACGTTATATCTCTGGAACCAATTGGTCTACAAAAGTAGAAATTGGTATATATAATACTGAATGAAAATGAAACTTGTTTCGATAAAACAGTGGGCGGGGCAACGTCCTCTGGCAGTAAATTGTAATTGTAAATTGGAGGTACTGGGTATGTCGAAGTCGAGCACATTCGACTGTAATTCCTTACTGGTTTACATTAGGGGCGTTGCATTGCAGGGTGTTATCTATCAAGTATACCGAACTACTCCGGCCAATTTGATATATTATTTTGTTTCTTAAACAACGTTATTAATCACTTAACTCTATTTTTAGGTACAGATCCAAGGTCAGAGGAGAAAACGTAACCTTTACGGATGAAGAAAAACAGTCATGTATGATGAATTTACCACCTGGAGCACCACGATTAAGTATATTATCCTTTAAAGGAGCATTTCACGGAAGAACATTTGGAGCATTATCAACAACACATTCAAAATATATACACAAAATTGACGTTCCCTCATTTGATTGGCCAATAGCATCTTTTCCTCAATACAAGTATCCTTTAGAGCAAAATGTGCTTGCTAATAAAAAGGAAGATGAAAGATGTTTATCCGAAGTGCAAGAATTAATAGATAAGTATAATAAAAAAGACATTCCTGTCGCTGGAATTGTAGTGGAACCAATTCAAAGCGAGGGTGGTGACAACGAAGCATCTCCGAATTTTTTTAGGCAACTCCAACACATAACAAAAAAAAACAATATTGCATTGTTAATAGATGAAGTTCAGACTGGAGGAGGGTGTACTGGTAAAATGTGGTGCCATGAGCACTTCGACCTCGATTATGCCCCGGATATTGTAACATTTAGCAAAAAACTACAGCTAGGAGGATACTTCCACAGTGATGAATTCTTGCCAAAGGATCCTTATCGTATTTTTAATACTTGGATGGGCGACCCTGGAAAGATTCTACTTTTGGAAGAGATAATTAAAGTTATAAAAGAAGATAAGCTTTTGAAGAATGTAAATACAGCTGGCAGATGTTTGAAAAATGGTTTGTTGTCTTTAGAATCAGAGTTTCCACATATACTTAATTCAACTCGGGGACGTGGGACATTCTTGGCCATTAATTGTGAAACTTCTAAACTTCGTGATTTATTAGTAGATAGGCTCAAGCAAAATGGTGTACAAACTGGCGGATGTGGTGAACTGTCCATCCGTTTCCGACCAGCTCTAATTTTTAAAGAATATCATGCTAACATTGTATTAGACATTTTCCGTAATGTATTAAAACAGTTGTAAAATTATAAAAATAAATAGATGAATGTGCTCTGAAATACAATTATAAAAATTTTTATGTTATTTTGTTTTAACCCATGTCTACCTTACAGATTTGTAAAAACCATTTGCTTAACTGCTCGAAGTCAAGGATCCAAGATATGAATTTTTGATTTGGTTGAGCTATTCTATTATGGAGTTTTTTCAAACGGGCCTTTTCCTGCTTCTTCCGCTACGAGCGCAACACTTTAAAGTCAATATGCCAGTTCTTCGACTCGTTTGCGTTACTATCACTAAATCAGTTTTGCACTATACGCGGAACACTCATATAGATCCAACAACAAAAGCCGTAGTAGTAGTAGTTCTAAAGCAACCCGTAATATGGCTGTGATGCCTCAACGCACCTATCTAATTTGTTCAAACATCAATTCGTCACAACATATACCCAGAAATTACCAGAAAGGTAATGATTGATAAGTTAGGTCAACACTTTAGAGATGACTACAGAAATGATATTGGCGGCATCAAGTGTAACTTACTGTCTTCGAAATGTCTCAATAAAACTACACCAAAATTTAACTTTATTAGTGTATTTAATGTGTATTTCAGGTATCATTTATTTCAGTGATGTGAAGTGTAAAGTCCGTAAAACATGGTTGATCACTGTTCCAAAAAAATCGGGAAAAACTGACGACATAGTAGAAGCTTTTCACGCTGAGTTGCATTATTGTTAACTCGACGAGGTGAACATAATTGCCGTCGGTATGGATAATGCCAAAGCAATGACTAGCCAATACAAAGGGGTTTTCAAACAACTGCAAGAGTACCCGAAACATGACATTCAATAAATTCATCCGCAAGACTGGCGTGCCATAAATCCTTCGTTTAATAATTCGGCACATAATTGCTTTTTTATGTCTGTATATGATTCCGGATGAAGCCAGAACGAATACTTAACATTTTTGAGAACTAGTGAGGGCGGTATAGTTGAGTACACTCAACCACATAATACCCTGCATACACGGTAAGAGGTGTGACGTCCCAATTAAAAAAATTGTATATTTGATATCGCATATTGAAATGGTGTTCCAAATATCAGAAATATCGGTCAAAAATGCGGAATTTAGGAAAATTTCGAGTCGGAAGCCATGAAATAAAGGGGTGTTTTTTGGTGTGCAGTCTTAAAGACGTGTATTAACCTGCATACAAGTTTCCGACACGTATATTTCATAATTGTGGATATATACCAATTTTAATAAAAATAAACTGAAATTTACTCAAAATTTAAGTTTGCCGGCCTTAAAGGGGTAATCAAAATACAAAGGGGTGTTTTCTGGTATGCAGTCTTCAGGAGTTGTATATACTTCGTCTACGAACAAAATTTCACAATAAAACACCTTTTGAGGGAAATGAGGAGGAGGTGGAAAAATTGTGGTATGCAGTCTTGTAGATCTTCACATACTGAGTCTACCTACCGACTTTCATGATTCTAACGCTTCTGGTGATCAAGTTATAGCATTTTTAAAAAGTGGGCAGTGCTGGTTGGTCGAGAAGGAGTGCGCGTTGCACAAAACCATTCAAACTTAATTTGCTGCCGAGCATCACGAGCCTATTCTCCAAATCTCAAGCCTTATCTCTTCTAGTTGCCGAGAACCATTGGTGAGGACGGACAGAGGGACGGACATTTCTTAATCAATTTCTCTTTTCGTCCTCATCAAGAATATATATACTTTTTGGGGTCGCCCTCTTCCCTTCTATGCGTTACATACATTTCGACTAAACAAACGCAAACGGTATTAAAACATTAATTTTGCTTTTTTTGTACAAGATTCACTAGTGATACCGGTATAAGCCATTTACATCCGAAGGTATTCGCAAGCCGAAGCTCGCTTTGCATTTAATTTTGAGAGAATGTCAATCAGACTTAATACTTAGTTTTCGCTTTTAATTTGCTTGCTTGATACACAAATTTTGTAGGAAGCTTGAACGGTCGATGTATTGCTTCATTGCAGAACTCTGTTTCATACAAATCAAAAATATATACTATAAATTTGTTAAAAAAAATGTGTATGTAAGGGGATATCTCTGCAAAGCGTGCACCAAATTGCCTACGGCTTGATTCCGATGAATTCTTAAACATTAAGTTTATTTAGTAAGTAGCAAAGCGCGCGGGTCTACTAGTATTTGTATAAAACAAAAGAAATCAACAAATAAACCAGTAAGGCCGTTATCTTCGGCCTTGCCGAAGATGTATACTCTTCACGACACCTTTTGTGGTACACTCATTTTATTTTTGGAATCTTATTTCTTTTTGTCCACATAGCCTACAGATCAGTTTTCGTTGTTATACCTCATTGAGATATATGGAAACTATTGGTTTTGGTCATATGTGATATCAAAATAGTTTTTAAGCCACATTATCAACATATGTATGAAGTTTCAAGCCGATTAGTTAAGAAACAAAAAAGTTTTCCGTACAACGACTTAAATTTGGTTTCTCTTCCTCTTCTTCATTTTGTATGGCAGGTACCAGTTCCAGTAATCCGATCTCAATAAAACTTACAGGCAATTGATCTGGTGACACTAAATTACTACTATTGTAATTTCAGCACCCTAACTTCAGAAACAAAAAAAATTCTCATACAACGATTTAAACTTTGGTTCTGTTCCTCTTCTTCATTTTGTATGGCAGGTACCAGTTCCAGCAGTCCGATCTCAATGAAACTTTCAGACATTTAGCCTGGCTACGGTTTATCACCACTTCTATAATTTCAGCACTCTATCTTGGAAACAAAGTTTTTCATACAACGATTGAAATTTACGACTTTAATTTGCTTCTCTTCCTCTTCATTTTGTATGCCAGGTACCAGTTACAGTAGTCTGATCTCAATGAAACTCAGCGCTCTATCTTGGAAAACAAAAAAGTTTTTCATACAACGATTGAACTTTTGTTTTCTTCTTGTTTTCGTATGGGGGCTGCTAGATCCTGTGGTCCGATGTTGCTGGTTCCGACTAATGTGTCATCGTATTAAAATTCAAGGGTCTGTGCAAAATTTCAGGTCGATAGCTTCAAAACTGAGGGTGTAGCTTGCATACATAGAGATTGACGGACAGGCGGACAGACGGACATGGCTATAGCAACACGTCTTGTCATCCTGATCAAGAATATATATACTTTGTATAATCGGCAATGCCTCCTCTTGGGTGTTACAAGCTTCGTGATAAAACTATAATACTTTTCACTTCGTGAAGAGTATAAAAATTGTATGTAATTTGTTTGTAAATTACTTTAAGTTATTATAATATAGAAAAAATAAAAATAATTATTAAATACCAAAATTAAATAACTACCATAATAATAAATAAAAACCAAGAGAGAAAAAAACAAAAACTCATTTCATACAATAGTATACAAATTTAGTAATAAGTATAATAGTCCAGTCATTTGGTCGTTAAACGATAAAGATTTCCGGGTTCCCTGGAAAGATTTCCGGGAGTTTTGAAAAATTGGTATGCTTATGTATTTTGGGATGCTTTTTCCGAACTTCAACTTTGCCACCTCGTATCTCCGCCGCTATGCCCCAACTTACAGCCAAAATTGGTTTTTCATATCTTAATTTTTGCTCATCTTACGAAAGAAACATCTTCTAGTTAAATTAAATTAGAGGAAATTGTCTACAATTTATGTTCTTTTTTTTCGAAAAAGTAATTGTTCATGGATGAACATGTAACAGTGCAGACTTAGTAGATAAGTAATTTTATATTTAGAAATAAACAAATAAACGCGTTATGACCGACAGCTGCAACCGTTTGACAAGATCAACGGATCGAAGGTCGCAGGTAGTCATTCGTGCGACCTATACAGCAGGCGGCAGATAAGACCAACGGGTGTAAGCAACGGTTGCTTGTGCGGCCGCTGCAGCAGGTCACAAGGGTTAGTTTACACAGCCGTTCTACAACCGCAGTGTTAGTATAAGATAACTAAAACTAAGTTGTAAATCTATAAATAGAAATTAAGGGTATATTCCCTGCTGCGCTGTAATTCAGCGCAGAATATGATTTAAATAAAGATGCGTCCGATCACGGACAGTAGTACAAATCAAAACGTTGACGAGTGCTCAACACAGTGTATACTATTATACAATATTATACAGTAATAGTTTCGTCGTGCGAGCGCCGCAAAGTGTAGCAGTTTTGTACACTTGCCTCTTTGCGATTTCATACATTTTGTATAGGATTTGGTATTGTTTGTAATGAGTCCAAATTTTGAAAATTTTGAAAACTTTGTTGTGTTCAGTGTTACGATTTAATATTGTATTACTCTTATTATAAGAGTAATACAATGTTATATAAGAGTCTTATATTGAAGTAAACACAGCATTCCCAACCCGTTCACAGACTTACTGACCCGTCCAAGCAGGTGTTTTTTATAAGAAAGGTGTCTTTTATAACAAAACGTGCAGGATATTTCCTCTAGTTTAATTTAGCATACATATGTTTTTGTCGTAAGATGAGCAAAAAAGGATATATGATGAAAAAACCGATTTTGGACGTCATTTATTTTAGCGGTGGAGATACGAGGTGGCAAAGTTGAAATTCGAAAAAGCACACCAAAATACATAACGATACCAGCTTTCCAAAACTCCCGGAAAACTTTCCAGGCAAAACTACCAAATGACTGGACAATAATATAAGTCTCTGACTCTGTGAGGAAAATTTATTTGCATTAAACCAGCTATGCCCCAACTCACAGCCATGTGTGGTCAGAGACTTAATTTGAATCCGTATTAAGTGTCCATTCAAAAGCCGCTGTTGTCAGGCAGCTAATCCACAGTAGACTCAGAAAGGTAGCGCTGAACGGAGGAGTTGAGTGTCAAGAGAGAGATTTCAGGTGAGATGACTTGATACAGATTATTGTAGTTCATACATAAAACATAAAAAAAATGAAGGTCATAGTTAGTTGTGCATCTGTGCAAGGTAATTGGGGCAAAGTTTCTTGTACTTCTTCGTGGGACGTTGGAACTAATCTGACCAAGTAAGTTTGAGGCATCAATTATACCAACAAAAAGTTTATGAAGAAATACAGTTACTAAAACAATCCTACGTTGCGAAAGAGATGGGAGGTCAACGAGGAGCAGCCTATCATGGTGTGATGGTAATCTGATTATAGGGTCTTAGTTTAGACAACAAGGCGCAAATAAGAGAAATTGTTTCTGAACTGACTCAATGCGGTGTTGGTGTTTGTTATATTACGGTGACCATACACAGCAGCAATATTGGAGTATGGGACGTTTAATTGACGTGAAAAAAATTTTAGTAATATAAGGGTCATTGAATTATTTACACCAACGTTTTACAAATTCAAAAACACCCTTCGCCTTATTGACGACTGTTCAAATTTGTTGGATGAATCTGACTTTGGGATCAAAGAGAACACCTAAATCATTAAAAATTGTGACTCGTTCCAGTTGGACATTATCTATCGAGTAAGTAAACAAGTGTAACTTACTACGACGACAAGTCATATATTTGCATTTAGAGCTTTTGAGCAAAAGCAAATTAAGTGAACACCAAGAGTGCAGAGAGTCGAGGACCTCCTGCAATAGGCCATGAGAATCAGGTTCCTTATAAGGAAGACACAATATAACATCATCAGCCTACATAAGCACCCGTGAGTGTGTTATCGACAAGGGAAGATCATTAACGAAAAGATTAAGCAAAAGAGATCGAGGTGACTTCCCTGACGGACACCAGAAAAAAATGAAAAAATACTTGAACAAGCTCAGATACAGCAGATCTACACAACACCCGTTGAGACCTGTTTGTTACTGACCTCATTTTTAAGAACCCATGCTGAGAAGGAGACATCACAGACTTACATTGGTGTTGCAAGCTTGCAATAATAATCTTTTCAAAAAGTTTGAGAATAGAAGACAATTTGGATATGCCATATCGGACTTATTACCCTTTTTGTGAAGAAGAATTATAAAAGATTCCTTCCAAATAGAGGAAAATGAGGCATTAATAAGCGATAGTCTGAAAAGCTTCCATAAAGGCTTGCACAGTGAATTCGCACACTTTTTTTAACACGCAACCAGGCACATTATCCGGGCCAGGGGAAAACGAACTTTTAACAGCCGATAGATTTTTTAAAACCATATCTTGATTAAAAACAGTGGAAGCAAAGCCATTGATAGAGCTTACTGAGGATGGGTATGAGGTTCCCGAGAATAATGAGGACGAATAAGTTGTTTGGAAGAACTCGGCAAACGAATTTGAAATTCCTTGATCATCGGAGGACGACTTGACATCTAAGAAGAATGACGATGGATACAAAGCTATTCTGCGCTTAGAATTCACAAATTTGGGATCGCGTGAAAATTCTCTTTTGCATCGACCCAAGTAGTTTTTATAGCAAATGATATTAAGCGAGAAAAACTGTGATCGAACTACAGAGTATCTAGAAAAGTTAGACAGTAAACCAGGCAATTAAAATTTTTCATAAAGTCTGGATTCGACATTTTTCAGATTCGACAATTGGCGGGAAAACCATGGTGGTCGTAGGGACAATGTTGGTGAAGTGCCAATTGGAACACACAAATTGAGAATGCCATAAAGGGTGTCATGACTTCTAACGGGGTTGTGAATTCAATTAATAGATCTTTTGATTTTGTATTGACTAATGACTCCAATGGTAGAGTTGTGCCCTGATGTGAAGCTCTGTCTCTACTGGAAGATTCTTTCCACCCTACGTTAGAAATAGTTCTTGGTCTACCGTCCTTTTTTTCCATTCCGACGAGTGCCCCTCTTCAAAGGCGTTTTTGGTTTCGCAAAACTAATTTCGATCTACTTAATTCTTTAATTGATCAGACAGATTGGTCCACATTATATGTTTGTAATTATATTATATGTCACTAAATTTTTTATGACACCCTTCATGACATTCTCAACTTGTGTGTTTCAATTGGCTCCTCACCAACATTGTCCCTACGACCTCCATGGTTTTCCCGCCAATTGTCGAATCTGAAAAACGTCAAATCCAGACTTTATAAAAAATTTAAATCGTCTGGTTTACTATCTGACTTTTCTAGATACTCTATAGTTCGATCAAAGTTTTTCTCGCTTAATAGCATTTGCTATAAAAACTACTTGGGTCGGTGCAAAAGAGAATTTTCACGCGATCCTAAATCATTCTACAAATTTGTGAATTCTAAGCGCAGAATGGCGTTGTATCCATCGTCATTCTTCTTAGATGTGAAGTCGTCCTCCTATGATCGGGGAATTTCAAATTTGTCGAGTTCTTCCAAACAACTTATTCGTCCTCATCATTCTTGGGAACCTCATACCCATACTCAGTAAGCTCTATCAATGGCTTTGCTTCCCCTGTTTTTAATCGTTTTCCCCTAGCCCGGATAATGTGCCTGGTTGCGTGTTAAAAAAGTGTGCGAATTCACTGTGCAAGCCTCCTTTTCCTCTATTTGGAAGGAATCTTTTATAATTTCTCTTCACAAAAAAGGCAATAAGTCCGATATCTCCAATAATAGTGGCATATCCAAATTGTCTGCTATTCCCAAACTTTTTAAAAAGATTATTATTGCAAGCTTGCAACACCAATGTAAGTCTATGATGTCTCCTTCTCAGCAGGGGTTCTTAAAAATGAGGTCAGTAACAAACAGGTCTCAACGGGTGTTGTGTAGATCTGATGCATCTGAGCTTGTTCAAGTATTTTCTGGTGTCCGTCAGGGAAGTCACCTCGATCTCTTTTACTTAATCTTTTCGTTAATGATCTTCCCTTGTCGATAACACACTCACGGGTGCTTATGTACGCTGCTGATGTTAAATTGTGTCTTCCTTATAAGGAACCTGATTTTCATGGCCTATTGCAGGAGGTCCTCGACTCCCTGCACTCTTGGTGTTCACTTAATTTGCTTTTGCTCAAAAGCTCTAAATGCAAATATATGACTTGTCGTCGTAGTAAGTTACACTTGTTTACTTACTCGATAGATAATGTCCAACTGGAACGAGTCACAATTTTTAATGATTTAGGTGTTTTCTTTGATCCCAAAGTCAGATTCATCCAACAAATTTGAACAGTCGTCAATAAGGCGAAGGGTGTTTTTTAATTTATTTAACGTTGGTTTAAAGAATTCAATGCGATGATGGGGATGTTTGACACCCCGGTCATTGTTTCGAACCGCGCAATGTCCTCCTGCACGAACTTTTCGATCAGATGCGGCCCTTCCTTGCATTGGTTTCCCTCATGGCAACATGTGGATCTAATCCTCCGCTTTCTTGCCGATCCTCTTCCGAGACGCAGCACCCGGGCCCTACGCTGGGTTCTACTTTTTCGGCTGCCAACCTATCTTTTCATTGGAGGTGTTGAAGTTGGGTCTTCAAGGCTGCGGGAACGGTGAGGCTAGCCATTTTCAACCGCGCCACGTCGTCGTTCTCCTGGCAACCTCTTAGCCCTCTCACCCCTAGAGCGCAATTCAGAGCCGATTCTTTGTAAGAAGTCCAACCCCAAAACCACGTTGTCCATCAGCGACTCTAAAACCAACAAAACCATCTGGCAGAAACAATGACCGAGGCGTAACTAATCGCTTACTGACTCCTTCACTGAAGAATTCAATCCATCCACCAGGAGGACAACGTTGTCTTCTGGCTTCTTACAACCGGCGGCGCTGAACACAGCCGCCAGGCGCCCATTCAAAAAGTTACGTGTTTCCCCGGTGTCCATGGTGATCTCCATTGGAGTCCCACCCACCAACACCATCGCAATAACGCCGGCTCCACTTGTTCTGAGGCTCCAACGGCGCCACCCTTTCCTGACCACTTACCTGTGAGGAGGGCGGGGAAGACGTCGGCATTCAACGACCCTACGGACGTACTTCCTTACCACGAGTCAGCTGTTGTAGTAGATTCGAGCTAAACGTTGGTATTAGTTCATGCCAAGGTGCCTCATTATTTCTCGGATGACGAGGACAAAATCTTTGAACGATTCAACTTCCGGCCATTCGCGACAGCTTCTTCTATCCGCTATTCGTAGTGGGAGGAAATGAAAAAGTCAAGGAAATCTAGCATAAAATCCTCCCAGGAGGTCCAAGCGGTCTTCAAACCCCTATACCAGCTCAATGCCCGTCCCTGCAGAAATTCAGTCATGAGACGGGGCAAGTCATCGCAAGGAAGGCGATATCCTTCGACCAATTCCTTCAGCCTATCTAAGAAAGACATTGGATTACTGAGCCCGTGAAAGTAGATATGCCACTTCCAGGCTGGGTCCATCATTTGACCCATGATCGTTCCTTCGGCCATGGGGAGCATCGTTGGCCATTGCCCTCGGGTCTCACACCCATAGACCGCCCGCCTATGCGTTTTTGGAGCTTCCCTGGGTAGTGATGCCTGTGAACCACTGAACCCTCGCTGGTTAGGCAATGGACTCAACTCACGCTCCATATGAGCGTTCGCGTCACTTCCACAGCTACGAAACTGCCAACGAAGCTGTATTGGTGCCGCCACTTTGACTGCTGGTTCCAGCACGCGGACCCCGTAGTTTGCCAAACTCATCATTTCCTGATGAGGGCCTGAGTCCCGTAATCTCTGGATTTTGACTTCACGAGGGCAAAACCACCCCCGCGGTCTTGCTGTTTTGTTCCGCCGCCGTTATGGTTGGCAAAAATCCTGTGGCGGAAGATCTGGGCTTATGGTATTCCACCAATCCGGTCAACCGTGCCCGCTCATGCGACCCCTTCTGGATCAATTTTGCCATCCGCTGGAGCAGTTCAGCCATTATTCCAAGGGCGCTCTGCGTGAACTCGGTGCAGTGCGCTGCCAATTCGCTTGATTGTATACACCCAACCGGTAGCCACCATTACTGCTCCTTCTGGGCGCTATTTAACCACTTCAAATTTTCAAACTATATTTGTGCTATATTTCACTCAGGGTCCCTGCTCGGGCGCCAATATAAAGGACTCCCGGTTGTCGCCCAGGTTTTTAGGCTGGGGCACCTCAAGAGATACCAACTAGCTGGCTTAACAATAATTTGTAATTTGCCGGACACCTGAGCGCTGCCAAATAATTGTCACACAAATTTAATTTAAAATTTAAATTGCATTGTTATTTTTATTGACAACAAATTCGATAATGTTCTTAAGGCATTAACTAAGGTTCTATTTGCTGCCGCTGGTCGTAGGAAGCCATCCTCCACCCCTCGCATTGGCCCTGGTTGCCGTTGCCACCGCTGATACTCACGTCTGCTTAAGGCGGATGGCCTGTTCACCTCGACTTTGCGCCACATACGTAGCTTCAGGTCGCATACAGTTGCCCGTTGGGGTATCTAAGGTTGGCTGGCGCTGGGAAACTTCACCAGCTGCCACTCGGAATCCTACCAACAACTTGTCTCAGCCCAATAACGCGCCACTGGCTATTCTAATAATAACTTAGAAGGTCAGTTATACTTTAAAATCTTATTCTGCCTTGGTCCGTATCACTTGCAGCTAAATGGAGCGCTTCAACACTGAGCAAAGGTTGTGTTTCTTGATCCAGGAAAAAGAGAACTATGTTCACCAAAACCTAACTTGCCTTGTTAAATGCTGCCTTAACTAGTTGGAAATGGAAAATTCATCCAACGCTATTCTGTTGGCGCAAATACTACGTCAATCAGGCCTGCGCCTGCCCGTCTCACTGGCTGCAATGGCAACTGTCGATTTTTACGCGGTGGGCGGCAGCAAATAGCGCGCAGCGCTTTAAATGCTGAACATGCTACAATTTTTCAATTATTTTAGCCACCACTTCAGTCAGCCTGCAGCGACGACGGCAAAACAGAGCAGTTGCGTAAGAAAACTCCACCGCTGTTGGTTCATCGACCCAACAATAAACAGCCAAACGCCAGCATTTGCCGATGTTTGTACTCAATTGACGTTATCATTATTTTTTGTACAGGCGCCTGTGCTAATCGTCCTTACTGTTGCTAGCTGCTGGCAAGCGAATTATGAGAAAAACAAGCTGATCTGACGTGACGCTTGCATCAACGCCAACTACATGTTGTTATATATTCTTGATCAGCACGACGAGACAAGTTCAAACAACCAAGTTCGTCTGTCTGTCTATTTCAGTGCAAACTCCTCCTAGAGTTATAAGCATATCGAAAAATTTAAGCGCAGAAGTTCTTAGGATATGTCCAGGCATTGTATATCTCAGAATTATTTCGATCGGATCGATAAAGCATATAGCTCCTATTGAAATGATCGGTCAAAAATGCGGTTTTGGCTTAAAAAAAAACGTTTTTTTGAAGTTATCGACTCAATATTTTGTAGAAAAGTTGTTCTGTCAAGGTCGGGTTGCAATAGTATACAGCTCCCATGGGAACGATCGGTCAAATATATGATTTTTGTTAGAAAAACTGTTTTGTTCTTGAATATAAAAAAACCAAAATTTTGCAATTACGTGTTTTTATTAACGCCTGACTATAATCCAAAATTTTACCAATTTTTTTAAGCAGATGGATACAAGATTGCAAAATGTCGTAAAGTTTAACTTCAAGACAAATTAGAAAATGAGCATGGCTACGTATATGAGTGTTTGGAAAATTTATAAAATGGATTTTCTTATAAGAATAATTGGGAAATCGTTGGCATGAGTATATAAGTTTCGGCAAAGCCGAAAATAGATCCTTATCTGATTTCATCTTATTTTGATTGCAAGCTACAAGTTTATTTGGTCCGATCATACCGGTTTCGACTAATAATCACGTAAATACACACGAGTGCAGTCACCATTGCACAACAGTGAAATTAAATACCCTAATCGAAGCAACTTTACGCTTTAGGAAAATCACATTGCTAGTTTTAGTTTCAGTTCGGGCATTAATAAAGACGGATCAAACGACCCAAGAAACAAACTTCAGAAAGCTTTCTCAGATGCGACACCATTATTAACTAATCAATCAAATAAATACTGAATTATCCTTAGCGCAACACAACAATAACCTTGATCAGAGTATACTTCAAAAAGCGTAACACCGCGGTACAGGAACTTCTTAATTTCTATTTACTCGATATGGTCGCAAATGAGTCTTTTTCTTTCTCTTGTGACAAATATAGTACGATTGAACGTATAAAAAGTATAGCTATTCAAGTCAGTATATTCGAGTCGATCCCCAATTAACTGAGTCTAGCATTATATTTTCATGTAGATGTTTCACATCTAGTGTCCGAACTTATGTTTTGGGAAAAAGTGGGTGGGTAATCCAAGTCAAAGTTCAAACGGAAACGGCCTGGTGGAGTATATTTCTTGAATAAATACTGAATTGACATATAGAAGAAGGAACGCTACATTGACGGCCGTAAAAAAGTATGACTTTTGACAATTTTTTTGACCGGGAAAATGAAATAAGATTATTGACACAAATTTTCAATAAAAAATATTTAGTAGTTTCAAAGATAAGAGCGTTCTTGTAGAACCTTAAAAAAAAAACACTCCATGGTCGCATCGATACCCTGGGCAATTATTAATCACTTTTCATGAAATTAGTGTTGTTTGGTTCGTAATAACAGAGGTGTTTTGTTGGTATTTACAGATGCTATCGTTAAGCGTAGGAGTTTTTTTTTTTAATTTTTTTTGTTTTTCCAAAATGGCAACGGATTGAAGTTTTTTTTTAATTTTTTTCATGGTTTTTGAACTGTTTAAGAAATGTTAAAATTAAAATTAAAAAAAAAAAAATACTACGATTAACAATACGATAGCCGCTGTTAACACGAGCTACGCAAAACATAATAATTGCCTGAGTTTTCGAAGCGACCAGCTTGAAACACGTCGTCTTGAGTAAAACGCGTTGAAAGTTTTAAGTCCGTTATTTTCACTTTGAAAGCATGTTAACTTGCTTTCTCTAATCTGGCTGTAAGATAGTCATTTCAAATTTTGTTTTTTATCCATCACAATAGCATTCTCCCTTAATAGCAAACTAGAACAGTGGAAAAAAACTCTAGGAAGATCAATCAAGGGTAACGATTTACTTGAATTCAGCAACAAGACTCAGTTGCAAATAGAACAGCTAAGCCAAGGTTTGGTATAAATACGATCTAATTCTATGGAGAATAAGAAGGAACATCTTATATATGTGATTAGAAATGATGAAAATGGAAATTCTACGTTGTCAACTACTTGTTTGAAAATGGTTCTGATAAACATCAAGTACCAGAGACGGGATTCGGGTCATTACAAAAAGTAAATAGATAAGACGATCATTTAAAGGAGACTATTATAAAGGAGAATGGCGTCAGCGATCATGTATCAGGAAATTCTGAACATTAGTGATGGGCCTCCAGCCCGAGTCGAAGATAAAGAAACATTTAGTCGGATGGAATCGATTGAGGTTCCAACATACCCGTGCACAGAGTTACGCGAAGATTTCCATTTCATTCATCTGTGATGGGTTATGCTGGACCCTTTCAAATAAGGTGCTCAAAGAGACATGGTCAGAGGTTACACAAATTATACGTTTGTGTATTCGTCTGCATGGCCACAAAAGGCAAACATTTAGAGCTAGTCAGCGATATATACATGGACAAGTTTTTTAGAAGCGGTTCATCCCTTTTTGGACTAGGTAAATGTCAGCACTTATACCGCGCTTATGATCTAAATTTTGTTGGGGTGACAAGCAAATTGGATAAGGACTTAACAGTTGCAATAATAAATAATACCAACCTGACGTCAGTTATTTATAGATATGGCGTCATATGGAATGGAAAGCTCCATATGGGTAAATTATGGGAAACTAGAATAAACTCGATGCACTAAAACGCGTGTGTACACTTTTAAGATGTATAATTTTCTGACATGCAGCTCCAGCAAGCTGCACCTTTTTATTCAATTATTTTTAACGTGTTATCTTAATCGTATATATGTATACTATCGCTTAATCTGTAAGACTCCTCGTTGGTCTTAAATTTATTTATCCTATCGTAAAACTAAGCGTTACTTTAAGAACAATTTCTTGCTTTCTTTCGTGAACCGTTATCCATGTGTAGCCGTTATCCAATTTTACTGCAGTATTGTCGATCCTAAGCAAACAAAAGATCGCCGCATGTGGCACTCGCACAGTCACCAGATAGCCTCGAAGTCTATCTGCAGGTGGTCCGTGACGATAGGTTTTTATGTTCATACGAGTGACTAAACACTCGAAGAAGTAACAACTCATAAGAATACTCAGTGATGACAGCTACACATATGAAGAGTTTTCTACATTGTTATGCCGTATTGAGTCATTGCCCAGCTCGCAACCTTTAATCATGACAACAAGATCGTTGAGATGTTGAAGGCGGGACATTTGCTTATTGGAAGACCACTGGCTTGCTTGACGGAATAAATCGTCAACAATAGGAAGATTTTGTCTCTCGACCTATAGAGATATCTTCAAAGAATGAGGTCAGAACTCTCTAAGAAATGGAATTCTGACTTCCTCATAGAAAATACTCATATTGCCTACGAGAAAGAGGGGTCAAAGGAAGGCCAAATTGTGTTGATCATGAAAGAACATACGGATTTGGGACTGAATAAGTCTGTCTATCGCCATGAAACATACAGTATTAAACACTACTGAAAATAATGGATGAGATTATCAGACTTGTAATATAAAATTTGAGTTAACAAATGAGAAAAGCACATCAAAATGAAATAAAAGAGCGTAAGGTAGACCAAACTTCGGTGATCAAAGCTACAGGAAATTTGGTCAAAGCTACTATTACACTAATACTTTTGATTGACAAAAACCACAGGAAAATAAAGCCGAATCCAATGTTTGAAAGACTGAAGAATCTTCTCTATAAAATAATGTGCTATCTTGCAAAAACTCCAGACACCCGCCTACAAGCTACATATAAGATGTTTTTAAATCTTATTTTGAGGATATAGTAATTAACAATAAAACGCCTTTTGAAGGGAAATATGGGGGATGGGGAAAAATTATTGTATGCAGTTTTGTAGATCTTTATTTACCGGGTCTGTCTTCCGACTTTTATTATTCTAGCACTTGTGGTGTTCAAGTTATAGCTTTTTCAATAAGGTGGTGGTGATGATCTGCTGCCAAGCATCACGAGTCTATCTTCCAAATCTCAAAACTTTATCTTCTATAGTTTCCGTGAACCATTGGTGAGGACGTACGGATGGACAGACGGACGTCGCTTAATCAATTTCACTTGTCGTCCTGTTCAAGAATATATATGGACACTTTTTGGCGTTACATATGTACATTTCGACCAAATTTATTTAAGTTCAAACGACAGTGCCCCATTTTGTGTTCTAATGACATTTTCCACCTTCATCATATGTTAATAAAAAGTTTAACAAAGTTGCCCTTACATTTTCTGTATAGCATCTCTCGAACTTATTGGTTTAGAAGAATACTAATATAAGCGCTCTCGACTGCAACTTCTTATGTTTTATTTTTAATTTTTCGTCCTTTTTTTTTTCTTTTGATCAATTCATTTTTGTTTGTAAAACGATTTTATTAAATAGATTCTACTAAAAGTTCTTTAACATAAGGAATGTCTTTAATTCAAATTCAAATAATTGTTTCAAAGTGCTAAGGGTGTTTCAATTGTTTTACTAAAATTCCAAAAAATATCGATAATTTGTAGTATTAACCTAAAACTCTTCAAAAGATAAAATGTGAGAATAAGGAGTAAGCGAAGAAAGCGATTGCCCAAGCCGTATCCGTACTAAAGTTGATCACTGACGGGTAAAATCACTTTTGCCTCGACTTCAGTAAACAAAATGCACTCACAATCAAAGACAAGACATATTTCATTCCCAGTGTCCAACTGCAATTTTTTTCATAAAAATGTACAATTTAGTCACTGAAAAGGAAAGTCTCGCCGCTTTATTGGCAATACAAAAATTTTGACCATACAGAAATTATGCCGTTTACAGTGATTACAGTTTACGCTAGCCATCATCCCTTAAGGATTTATGTGGGCACAGCAACATTTTTGATTTTGAAATTCAGCATCGTAAGGGTTTTAGAAATAGATTGGTTGATGCCCTTTTGCGTATGGTTGAGTTGCTAGATATCAAGCCATGCTTGATTTTGGGTTTTAAGTCCACTAGATTTTAGCTGAATTTTGGGTTTTGAAACTTCTGAATTTGGCAGTGGTTCATGATTTTTTGGGGAAAAAACCCCAAATAAAATTAAAGGTCATATCTACATATTCATCGTAATAGACCATTTCATCAAGTTGACCTTTCTTAGGGCAATGACAAGTGCTACATCATAAAATTCGTTGACTTTCCAGTACTGACAGTATGCCAACAGTGACAGAGTATCTCTCTTGAAAAAAAACCATGTTGAATCATGGATTGTCCTCCAAAAGAAAACAGCAAGATTCCAGTCAACCGGCAAGAAAACAATCAAAGTCCGGTATTTGAAATATTGCAAATAGCGATGATTATTTTAAAGTTGTAGACAACATCCCATCGACCCTTAAGGGCTTGTATAAACGCGGTGTCTCTTTGCCAAGCCTACCTTCACCAATGTCATCTAACCGCTTTGCTCCTTTCTCGGATAATGAGGCCTATGAATATTTGCCTGATGTTCCTTTTCAGGATCTTTCATCCTCAGAGCAGATATGAGGAGTCATCTCTTACCATATCATCAAAAAATCTTTCTTGAAGGCTCTTAAGAATAGAGCTATTTCTTTTTCATCGTCAAAGTGGAATTCGAAAATTACCTCTTCGGGTAATGATAGAAATGTTTCAACCAAGAAAGACTCCAGTTAAGTGACTATAGTTCAGGATCGATACTACTCCAAATATTTCTAAACAAGATGCAAAGCTAAGTGTTCCACAAAAAATCAACTCCAATTACTGTTGACGGTGTCTTTAATTTAACAGCTAAAACTGCACCCCTACAGCGAGTTTCGCCAGGACAATGTCACAGATGTCAGATTTGTAAGCGCAATCATAAAGTTGCCAAGTTCCCATGTAACACTCTAATTCTTTTCATTTAACCTATTCGCTTCAAATCTATGCTTGACCAGCTTATTAATTTGGATTTTGAAATTCAATCTGCGAATGATGTTGAAGATGTTGTTGAGTTTTTAAATATAAATATTTATGATGCAGCTCACTTTGCCGCACCAATTCTTCTTCTATAGAGGTGGGTCTCGACCTCCTTTAAAACTCGAGATATTATCATTACTTAGGAAAAAAATAAGCTTATGAAACAAATGGCTTAATTAAGAAAATCCTTTGGACAACTCTAATTGAAAACGAGCAGCCTCAACTCTTGGACGTGCTCATTTTAAAGCAAGATCGGAATTTTGTTATGAATACCTAATGTCTGCAGGCCCTAATTAGCCTTCAGGTTACAATCTATGGAGATTCACGAGAAGGATTAAACATCAGCCAGCAAGAAGCACTTCGATTCTTGGACTCAGCGGGTAGTGTCAATCTGACCTTCAAAAAGCTACATTATTTGCTGACCATCTGAATCGTCGATTTATATTTATGTCTTGGCATCCCAAAAAGATGTGACTGACACTTTGAAAGAACTGCAACATTTAAATTGCTTGTTTCACGTCCTAGAAGAAATAACCCGTAAAAACTCAATCTTGAGGCTCAGTGTAAGAAAGCTCATGATTATGATTTATTGATGATAGAGTAGCCAAGGCTCTTCCTGAACGTGCTATTGAAATTGTTGTGAATGACATTTCAATTTCATGTTTCACACCCTCTAAATAGAGAAATAACTTACTTGGAACCATCATCTGATTCTTCATCCGTCGTCGAAGCTGAGGCTGTCTAATAAGCTGTTGCTTTTTAAGACCGTAATTGTCACAATTGTGCTGCATGGTATAAATATTTGGGTTTCTATCTTAAAAATAAAAACTAAAACAAAATGACTTTAGGCCAGCAAAAATCTAACGTTAACATAAATCGATCAAGCTCTTTGGAACGTGAGGATGTGCATATTTCGTCTCGACATGGGAATACTTTCTATCTTATGAGAAATTAACCGCCATACTACCCGTTAATAAACGGTTCAAAAGTCACCCAAACACTTAAGCAAGTGCTTTGGCTGCCTGCTCATCTCTCTCGATTTTAAGGAGACTGAAGAGGATATCTTTTGAAAGCCTACTACTACGGCATCTGCTACATTATTATACCCTGTACAGACTGTACCAGGGTATATTGTGTTTGCTTTGACGAAATGTATGTTACGCATAGAAAGAGGGGGGGGGGGACCCCTTAAAGTATATATATTCTTGATCAGGACGACAAGACATATTTATTAAGCGATGTCCGTCCGTCTGTCCATCCGTACGTCCTCACCAATGGTTCTCTGAAACTATAAGAGATAGAGACTTGAGATTTGGAGGATAGACTCGTGATGCTCGGCAGCAAATCAAGTTTGAACTCCTTCCCGCCCAACCAGCTACGACCACTGTTTAAAAGGCTATAACTTGAACAGCAGAAACTATAACAGATACGAAACTTTGTATGCAGACTAAATTAATGTATGTCTTTAAAACTGCATTTTTTTCACCTACCCATTATTACCCCTCAAATAGTGTATGCATGTCAAAGCCTATATTTCCGAAATTGTTAAAGGTACTGACCTGAAATTTTGTACGTACACAAAGTATATATTACTTCTTAAGACTGCATACTAGAAAATACCATTTTGTATTTGGACTACCCATTAAAGGCCGGCAAACTTAAATTTTTAATTAATTCCAGTTTATTTTTATTAAAATATGTATATCTCCACAACTATGATATATACATGTCTGAAATTTTGTATGCAGGTTCAGTTAATATACGTCCTTTAAACTGCATACCGCAAAACATCCCTTTATTTCATGGCTTTCCCCCTCAGAGATCAACAAACTCGAATTTCCCCCGTCAACTTTTATCATACTTTTTTGCGCCGCATGTTGGCCGTCAGCGTCCGTAAAACGCTTTGTCTCATTCCGGTCTCCTACTCATTTTTGAATATCAGCAGTATCGATGCGCGCCGGCTAATACTGTCAGATGATGTTTCGCCATCAATCACCGCAGGCTTAATGCCTACATCCTTTTCAGTCATTCTCTGACTTTTGTGGCGGTGGTCGGGAGGGAATCACCTCAAGCTCTTCCAGCCGCGCCAGTACTTTGGCATCATAACCCCTGCCAAAATAAATTTTGAGAAACGTATTGACTCGATTCAGGTACTATTGGTAAAGTTGTGTACTTTCGGTATTCGATCAGGCGTTGCTGGTAGTACGGTGTACACAATTTGCGTGGATTGATTTCAGCATTTTAACTCACTATTGACGGTGCACACTGTGAGCTGATTAATTTCGCCACTTCTATTCAGTATTACAGTATTAACAGCTTTAAATTTTAATATACTCTCACTTGTGGACAATAGTTATCTTCCTTTCATAGCCCGTTAATTCTCATATTGGTCCCAACGACCCAGAAAACGGTTATCGACCCAAATGGTGCACTTTTATCTCGCTTCGAATACACAATGTAGCGTAAGTACAAACAACAACTATCCAAGCACACTTGTTTGGCTGTCTACTGATAATGCAGTGTAGCGTTTTCTGCTGACATCTAGCCTGTTACATTGCAGTTAACTATCATCTACATGAGCGCTACACTTCACAGACACCGATCGGTCGTGTTGCTGTGAGCGGTGAATTCACTTTAGAATTTCACTCCTTCACAACACCAAATCCGCTGCTTAAATCCAGGAGAAACTTATTGAGATGCTATTGCCTCTGGAGAGCATCGGGTATTGTATCTGCTCCCGTTAAGCAATCGTCCATATAAAAGTATTTTTCCAGCGCGTCAGCTCCTAATGGGAATCGTGTTTTTTCCTTCTGTGCTAATATGTAACCGATTTTTATCTGTAATATCTCAAATCTTATGACGGGTCGTTTTGCTTGACTGATATCGAATAGCATTGGTCCTCGGGATTTATCTAAATTTGATGATTTTTGATATTTAAGCATCTTGAACCGAAGCAAACTTAAAAATATCGAACTATGCAGTGTTAACATTTTGTGCAACAAGTGGTTGATCGATTTTCCAGACGAAGTAACTGCAAAATCATCAAAGACCACTTTTAATTTAGTTGTAGTGTTGTCTGGTATTAACTCACAGTAATGTGGTACGAAATAGCGGGCTTTTGCTAATTGCGTCTGTTATCATCTAGTTTACTACATTGCTGTTAGTTAACAGTGATGTGCGCTACACCTCACAGCTGTGAATTAACTACGGAATCTTACTCCTTCACATACTCAAGGATAACGCGATTTATGTTTTACTTTAATCTCCTAAGCGTGCCTTTATCGCATATGAGATTAAGATGCATATGGGAAGAAGGCTAGCCGTTAGAAACATTGTAGTATAATCAGTGGCGTAGGATAACTACAATTATAATACTACCCCCTGTATTATATGAGCCACACTATAGTTGAGTCATGGGACGTTGAAAACTAAATAGGTTTAAAGAATCAATCAAGCCAACAACAAGTTTGTAAAATATTGGGTCAATAACTCTAAAAACATTATTTTTCCAAAAACCTTATGGGAGCTATATGTTATTGACGTCCAATCTTCACCAATTTCGCTGAATTTTGCCGCTTTAAAATAAAAGCATTTTTAAATTAATATCCTCATTTTAGAGAGATCGTTCATATGTCATATAAAAAAAATGTCTGCATTTAAATTTTCAGGTTAACTTTCAAACTGTAGGAGGAGTTCCTATTAAAATTGAAGGCAGTCGGACATAGCTCTATCAACTCGTCTCATGACGTTGGTCAAGAATATATATACTTTGTATAGTCGGATATGTCTCCTACTTCGCGTTGGAAACTTAATGAAAAAGTAAAATACTCTCGCAAGAGTATAAAACAAGCGAAGGAGTTATTTGTGGCTTTGCCGAAATTTGTATACTCTCACTACATTTTGCAGTATTGTATCTCGTCTGCTTACAGAGATTTCCAATTTTTAAGTTTTTTGCTGTATAAGCGGTAGCACGCCTTAAGTCTGATTTTTATAAAACTTTGGATTATAGTATAGGTATTAATATATATATGTATATATATATATATATATATATATATAGATATATAGGTATTAATAAAAACATGTAATTGCGAAATTTTGTGTGATTTTGGACGATTGTTCCTATGGGAGCTAAGTATATGCTATAGGATATACTTAGGTATATGATATAGGAGCTAAGTATGTGCTATAGTAACATTCTTGCGCTTTGTCTTCATTTATATCATATATGTTTTTGTGACAAGTATTGAGTCGATAAGTCCAAAAATACACCAGCTTTCAAACAAAAACCTCACGATCATTCCGATCATCATAGGAGTTTCATGATCCGATCGAAATAATTCTGAAATATAAGCAATAACACTTATAAAAGTGTTTGATTTTTTGCTATCGAAAAATATGGATCAAAGGATTTGCATCAAACTTTGTGTAAAAAATAAAATTAAGTGCTTCGTAACACTTGAAATGATGACAGTGGCATACGGTGAAACTGTTCTGAGTAAAAAAAATGTTTATAAGTACTACAAACTTTTCCTAGATGGCCGGGAAGACGTCAATGACGAACCTCGCTCTGGACGCCCGTCAACAACTGATGAAAACGTTCAAGCAGTGAAGAAAATAGTTTTGAAAAACCGTCGAATCACTGTCAGAGAAGCTGTTGAGGATGTCGGTATATCGCTTGGCTGGTGCCATGAATATTTTTCTAACGTTTTGGGCATGAGACGTGTGTCAGCGACGTTTTTTCCGAAATTGCTAAATTTTGGCCAAAAGAACCGTCGCATGGGCATCGCTCAAGAGCTGTTGAATGACCCAGATTAAATCAAAAGGGTCATAACTGGTTATGGTATCGAAACCAAAGCCCAATCTTCGCAATGGAAGCGGGCATAAGAGCCAAGACTAAAAAAAGCACGCTAAGTGCGATCAAATGTCAAAGTTTTGCTCACTGTTTTCTTCGACTACCATGGCGTGGTGCATCAGGAGTTCTTACCATATGGTCGTACGGTCAATAAACAGTATTATCTGGAAGTTATGCGCCGTTTGCAAGAAGCAATACGAAGAAAACGTTCAAAATTGTGGAAAAACAATTCATGGCTTTTGCATCACGATAATGCCCCTGCTTACTCATCATTGCTTGTGAGAGATTTTTTTGCCAAAAACATCACCATATTCACCGGGTTTGGCCCTATGTGATTTTTTCTTGTTCCCAAAACTAAAGAGATCTATGAAAGCACGGAGATTTGCAACGATTGAAGAGAAAGAATAAAGAATACATCGCTGAAAGAGCTCAAGGCTGTACCGAAAGGTGCTTAAAAGAAGTGCTTTGAGGATTGGAAAAACCGTTGGCATAAGTGTATTGTATCTGAAGGAGATTACTTTGAAGGGGACAACATAAATATTGATAGGTAAATAAATATTTTTTTGTTAAAAATTCAAAGTAGCCTTACTTTTTGAACACACCTCGTATATAAACTTTATCCTACTCTGCTTTGCAAACTTCACGACAAGGCTAATATACATTTTTTGCAAGAGACCTTATGGTACAAGGGTATATTAGTTTTGTGCATGTCGAAATTGTCACAACTAAAAGGAATCGTGTCATACCCTATAAAGTATATATATTCTTGATCAGTATCGAAAAAGAAGTCGGTTGAACTCAGTCCGTCTGTCTTTCCGTCATTCCGTCTGTCGTTCTGTGAAAACGCGTCGATCCCGGAAACTATGATGTATAGAACAAAAATTCCTTTTAAGGTCGATTCTGCTATTCAATACCCAGATCAAGGTTAGTTTTTGGTTCCCCTTAGTTTAATAGTAAGGGGCAAATAACTGAAGCTCCTTGGGTTAAAATATACAAAACTCGCATTTTCTCGGTGGTTTTTTTAGATAGAAACATCAAATTTGGAGTGTATATAGCTGAGAAAGAATAGCCAAAATAGAAAAACGTTATATCTCTGGAACTAATTGATGTAGAAAAGTAAAATTTGGTATGTATTATATTGAAGGGAAATTAAATATGTTTCGTTTGAAAAAAAGGGGGGCCCTTACCAACCCCTATTGGTATGGGCGATGACTTATTACAGCCGTTACAAATTTAAAGTACAGGGTATTTTGAACACGACACCGAGGTATTTAAGGGGAAGTCAAACATTAAATTGGATTATCATTAACAACGATTTTAGGGCAGCTTCTATGATGGGTAATTTAGGTTACATTGGCACATTTCTCCTCCGAAATCATAATGTTCCACCGCTGAATCCAAGAAAAAACTATTCAAACATTTAAAGAATTCGAGTGTATAGCGGGGGCTTGGGCCACTTTTCTTGGGAAAGATACTCCGGGGCTAACGTTTGAACTTTGTGATGGCCGAATAGCTTGAGGACGTTAAGTTTGGCGACCAATATTAGTTTTGAAAAGCAGCAAGGAATTACAACGTTGACCTTGAGACTGATTGTATGCTAAAACTTTATGTATGTGAATTGAATCACAAAGCGCAAAAGGCAAGATGTTGAGAAGTTATTATGAATTCAGCAGTAGTCTGATTTTAAACGGGTTTAACACAGCTCTGGTGCTAAAGATAGTAACGTTGAGTGTGTCCATAATTCTAACACATGTGGCATTGAAGAACATTTTATTTCATTTATTTTTTTAGCAATTGATTGTTAATATGCTAAATTTCAAATATATTCCTTAAGGAGCAGGCTCAATAAAGAAAAAGTCGAATCGGCAGCTCTGACTCCTGGTTCTACCCGGCTTAAAAGCTGGGAATAGCTCGCCGACAGATATCTGCGAAAATTAGTAACGCTGTTCCTTTAACATGTTCTTCCAAAGATAGTTTAAGGGTCACAAGCGAAAACAAAGTACGATGCTTGTAACTCAGAATGCAATAAGTAAATTTAATTTCCTGGCATCTACGCGAGTTAAGAAATCACCGGGACGAATTGTTCGGTCTACGGTTTGAACCGAAGTGATCATTTTATTTTTACAAAGACGATGGTAAGTTACTAAGAAGCAGCTGCTTATTCGTATGGTTTTGTTGAAATAAATGCGTACTACAATTCTTAATAAGAAGGCAAAATTAATACGAACAATAAAATAGCCTAAACTAGTAATGGTGTTATAGTTGAGTACACTCAACCATATAATACTCTGCACACACGCTAGGAGATGTGAATTTTTTGGGGGAATCCATGAAATAGAGAGGTGTTTTTTGGCTTGCAGTTTTAAAGACGTATACCAACTGAACCTACATACAGAATTTCAGACATTTATATTTCATAGTTGTGGAGGTTTTTTTTTTTTTATTTAAACTTTGCTATTTATTTATTGAATCTTCTCTTTATATGAGACTAACAATAATTAACAGTTCATATGAATTATAATATGATAGCACGTCCCTAGGGTCTATCGCTGGGTTGGTAGATCATTGCGTCGAAGGCGGGATCGGCCGCGCAATCTGGTTAGACCTCCCGCGAGATGGTTAGGGTGCGACGAAAGCCTGTCAAAGTACTTTACTTTGTGTGCTGCTATTACATCTTTGACTGGTGGAATGTTTAAGTCTTTTTTAATGTTTTCGTTTCGAACATACCACGGCGCCCCGGTGATGGTTCTCAGGACTTTTGACTGGGCCCTCTAGACAATGTCAATATTGCTGTTGGCACTGCCCCATAACTGAGAGCCATATGTCCATATAGGTTTTAGCACAGAATTGTAGAGCAAGACCTTGTGGTCCAGACAAAGGGGTGAGCGAGCGTGGATTAGCCAATGAAGGCTGTTGGCTTTTAGTTTTAAGTGTGTCCTCTTGGCTTCGATGTGCCTGCGCCTTCTATCAAGGTGTACTCCTAGATACGTCACTTCGTTTGCCTTCGGGAGTGCAGTATTGTTTAATGTAAGTTGTGGGAAATTTTGCCTGTTTAGGGTAAAAGTAACGTGCTTGCATTTTTGTTCGTTTATTTTTATTCGCCAATTCAACAGCCATTTCTCTACGTCGGCCAGATGAATAGTTAATTGTGCAGATGCTTGTATTGGGCATTTTGAGCGGCTGAGAATAGCTGTATCATCGGCAAAGGTAGATGTTGTTAGTTGCCTGTTTGTTGGAATGTCTGTTGTATAGATGACATATATTGTTGGCCCAATTACACTGCCTTGTGGAACTCCAGTTCCGATATTGTGGTCGTCGGACGTAGTTGTATTACACCTTACTACAAATTTTCTACCGTAGAGGTATGACTTTAAAAGCTTGTGTGTGTTGTTGGGAAGCGATGATTTGATTTTGTACATAAGACCTTCTAACCAAACTCTATCGAATGCTTGAGAGACATCCAGAAATATTGCTGTGCAGTATTCTCGATTTTCGAACGCGTTTCTTATTTCCGATGTTATACGATTCACTTGCTCAATAGTTCCATGTTTATGACGAAAGCCGAATTGATGCGATTGGATTTTGTGTTGCATTCTAAAAAATGGATTTATCCGAGTCAGCAAACATTTATCAAAAAGTTTGGATAAGCACGATAGTAGACTTATAGGCCTGTACGATGAGGCAATTGTGTGATCTTTTCCTGGTTTTGGTATCATTATGATGATTGACTTTTTCCATCTCTCTGGAAAGTTTTGTGATGGCATTGAAGAGCTGGGCGATGGTGCCAAGGGCACAATACGGGAGCTCAATAATCATTTTTGGTGATTTTTTCGGGCTTAGTTGCTTTTTAATGATGTTAATGATTTCGTTTGGGTTAAACTCGATTGGCTCATGTTCAACTTCAGAGTCATTAGTTAAAGTCGGTAGTGTAAGCCCCATTGTGGAAAGATTTGGTTGAAACACATTTTTAAGTGCAGGAAGTTGATAATTTCTTTATATAGCGTCGTTGCGCATACGCTTCTTCTTGCTTCAAAGCTCTGCTGAGTTTGCGTGTGGCATCTTTTAACCTTTGCTGTGTACATGGCGATCTGTATGATTGCCATTCTCGCCGAAGGCCATTCTCGTTTTTCAAGGACGAGGTGCTCGTTTTGCAGATTTGTCTTTTTTTGGCTGTGTTGTGCGTATGTAGTTTGGGGTGTTAAAATGCGAGCTGCGGTGACGAAGACTGACTCTAGTGCATTTACAAAGCTGTCGATTTCAGCTTCAACGTTGAGGAGAGGTTTTAGCTCGATGTGGAAACTTATATATTTTTTGTATCTTAGCCAATTGGTTTTTTGTGAAGTCAGTCTAATCGGTTGATCTACGTTTTCTGGATGTCGGAGCAGATTAATGAGAACAGGCGAGTGGTCAGACGACAAGTCTAAAAGACATTCAGCGCTTATCAGATTTCGAGGAATATTTTTAGTAATTGCAACGCCAATTAGATCGGACAGTTTCTTGGAGTCTGTCGGCCAGTATGTTGGTCTGCTGGGAGAGACATGGTCGAGCTTGTCTTGGGCTCTAATAATTGCATTATAAAGCTGTTTTCCTTTTGGAGTTACCAGACGAGATCCCCAGTGTGTGTGCTTCGCATTGTAGTCACCTGCTTCTATAAAGTGTTCTCCTAGTGAATTAAGAAACTGCATGAATTCTCCTTCAGTTATGGTGAAGGAGTTTGTTACCACTATCCAATTGTATTTGTATAGATGTTGCCTGTAAATGATTTTCAGCAAACTCTTTATGATAGTGATGCTTGATACGGTTTCGAATAAGAATTCCAGTCCCACCATGTGCTTTGCTGTCGGGATGATTTGTGCCGTAGAATGAGTAGCCTTGTAGCTTAAAATTATATTTGTTTGTAAGCTGTGTTTCTGAGAGTAGCATTACGTCGATGTGTTTGTTGAGAAGGAATTGAGCTAACTTAAGTTTGTGATGTGAAACGCCGTTAGCATTCCACATAGATATTCGTAGCGAAGCCATTGATTATTTTGATTGCTGTGATACTATCATTTGTATCAAAAGATTTAGGTTTCGCATTAAGTCTTACATAGTTGTCCGCATAAATGACATAAACTCCATAAGGCTTTGTTGCAGGTTACTTATCATTGCTTCAAGTTTGCTCTGTTGCTGCTCCGGTGGTTGATGCTGTTGATTCATGTTCAATTCTATGTGTGCTGGCTGTGATTGATGTATATGTGGGGCGGGGGGCACCAGTCCTGATTTTAAAGCACTTGCGAATGTAACGTTTTTGACCAAGTTTTCGGAACCAAATGAAGATCTTGCTGCAGTTGAAAAGAAGACATCTGGGTTTGATTTGGGGGCTATGATCGGTACGTTTTGAGTGCGTGTGGTGGTGACTCGCTGGTGGAGTCGACTTTTCATCTCTTTGTATATCGGGTATCCTTTGTAGTTAGCTGTGTGATTGCCACCACAATTACCGCACTTTTTTGTGCTGGGGTTTCTTTGCTTGCTGGCCAGTGTGGAGTCATGAAGCTCCCCGCAAACCACCGGGCGCAGTGTGCAGTACGATCTTGTAAGGCCATATTCTTGGCAATTCATACATTGTACCGGGCCTTTGCGTTTGTCTGGCTCATCTACTGTGACTCTACGGTGCAATAGAAATTAAATTTTGTATATTGGGTGCACACCGTTTTTCTTTAAGGGCTTGTTTTCTGGTTCAAGTTCCACCTTGAACAGCGGTTGAGGCTTCCCATCCTTATTTAAGATGTTGAAGACTGTCTTGGCGGTAAAGCCTTTCTCTTGTAGCGCTGTAGCTACTTCTGCAGGTGTAACATCAGGCCCAATGCCTTTTAGTACGACTTGCAGTCCCTTGTTGCTTTTCAATTGGTATGTGTAAAAATTTGATTTACTGTCGTTTAGATGCTTCGACAGTACTCTATAATTATCTTCTGACTTCGTTTGGACTTTAGTTTCATGAATTTTACCCCTTACAAGAGGAATTATATGAAAGTTGCCCACCCCAATAAGCTCTATGATTTTGGTAACGAGAGCATTGGAACTTTTCTCACGGATATATATCGGATCACCTTCATTAGCTTTGGAGGGCAGATCGTCAAAATTGTCTGCCAGAATTTCAAAACGGTTAGAATTAGTAGACTTTTCGCTCGTGTCTAAGTTGGAATTGTTGCGGGTGATTTTCAGAGGGCTCAACTTTCTTTTAATCTGAATGTAATAATCCATTCCAGTCTGCACTGCCGGCCTAACTTTTTCGTTGATTGCGTTTTGTTTTACTGACAGCGCTGCAGTCGTTGTAGCAGTGTTGTTTTTATTTAACTCATAGCTGGCGTGCGTTGCCATCGATGGAATTGAGCGGGCAGTTGACACCGTTGCAGTTGTTATTGTAGTTACTGTTGCGGTAGTTAAAGAGACTGCTGTGCTAGTCATTGTAAATACTTGAATATGAGCGCTCTCTGCGCTCTGCGGAATTTGAGTTGTGGACGGCAGCGACGGAGAGCAAGAGCGCGCTCTCTCGCTCATTATGTTCAAGTATTCGTTTTTCGGGTTCGGGGTAATTGACCGCGTCTGATCTAAATTTGCACTTTTTCGGGGCGACGAAATAGAAGTACGCGTTGTTCCGTTGCAAAGAGAGCCGACGCTCATCTTGCTCACGTTGCACTTGGCTACGAATGTCGTTTTGACTCATCGTCGACGGGGTGTCGATTGCAGTGTGGCTTATTTTTGTTTATTAATTTGGTTATGTTAATTAATTGTTGGATAATTAATAGTTTTAGTTTTATGTGATTTCATTGCACTAAGCGTCTTTCACACATCGACAGCTGATGGTTTATCGATTCCTGTGGGTTTATACTAACATGGAAGTCCTCCCCTCACACCTCAGAAGATGAAGAGATCCTCTAAATAAAGCAACCACTTAAAATTAATCCATTCATAGAACATGACTATATAGATATAAATAATGTTTCATTGGGCGAAAAAAATCACCACAATGACACTAACGACCTTCCAGTTAAGTTTAGAACAGACCATCTAAACACGGAAGAGAAACAGTAAATCATAAAAACTTGTAAATACTTTACTGACCTTTTTTACAGAGGCAATGAAGTGTTTACATTCAGCAACAAAATTAAACATGAAATTCATTAAATATAACTACTCACCGTGGAGCTCCCCAAATTGGTAGTTCTTAAAAATACCGGCATAGATGGGAAACGTAATAGGCATCTCGTCATCGACTACAGGGAATTGAATGAAAAGCCCATATCCGACAAACTGGGAACATTCATTTACTACTCTAGGCTCGACCTTAAGAGTGGATTTCACCAAATCGAATTGGACAAAAGAGACATAACTAAGACGGCATTTACAGTTGAAATCGGCCACGATGAGTTTGTTAGAATGCTGTTTGGACTGAAAACCGGCCCATCAACATTCCAAAAGACAATAGATAATGTACTAAAAGACCTAATCGGGAAAACGTGTTAAGTCTATTTAGACGACATAATAATTTTCTCGCCATCTTTGCAAGATCACATTATTAACCTTAAGAAAGTCTTTTCTGCACTAACACAAGCGAACTGTAAAATGCAAATGGACATGTGTGAATTCCTACGAAAAGAAATTTAATTTCTTGGGCTTATTGTAACTCCTGAAGGAATAAAGCCAAGCCCAAGTTGAATCGAAGAAATCCAAAAATTTCCTGTCCCAAAAACTAACACTCAAGTAAAATCCTTTCTTGGACTTATAAGTTATTATCGTAAATTCTTTTAAGATTTCGCCAAACTAACGAATACACTCACCCAATGTTTGAATAAGAGAAGAAAATTTATATACACAAAGAATTATTTAGATGTATATGAACATTGCAAAAATCTTCTATGTAATGGTGCTAGTAAAGTCGCTTTAAGAGCGATTTTCTCTCAAGGAAGTATCAAAACATCAACGGACACGGAAACAAATTACTCTACGATAGAAAAGCAGCTATGAACATTAGTCTGGGCAACTAAATATTTCCGCCCATTTATTTTTTGTAATTTATTAAAAATCGTCACAGACGCAAAACTGAAGGAGCCTTATTCAAAACCAATCTGTTGGAAGCTTAAATTAGAAGAATTTGATTGTGAAATCATATATAAACCAGTAAGGACGTTATCTTCGGCCTTGCCGAAGATGTATACTCTTCACAACACTTTTTGTGGTACACCCATTTTATTTTTGGAATCTTATTTCTTTTTGTCCACATAGCCTACAGATCAGTTTTCGTTGTTATACCTCATTGAGTGCCAGATATATAGGAACTTTTGGTTTTGGTCATATGTGGGAGGTGCCACGCCCATTTTGGTATCAAAATAGCTTTTAAGCCACATTATCAACAAAAGTATGAAGTTTAGAGTCGATTAGTTAAGACACAAAAAAGTTTTCCGTACAACGACTTAAATTTGGTTTCTCTTCCTCTTCTTCATTTTGTATGGCAGGTACCAGTTCCAGTAGTCCGATCTCAACAAAACTTACAGGCAATTGATCTGGTGACACTAAATTACTACTTTTGAAATTTCAGCAGCCTAACTTCAGAAACAAAAAAGTTTCCCATACAACGATTTAAACTTTGCTTCTCTTCCTCTTCTTCATTTTGTATGGCAGGTACCAGTTTCAGCAGTCCGATCTCAATGAAACTTGCAGGCATTTGATCTGGTGACACTTACTTACTACTTTTAAAATTTCAGCACTTTATCTTCAGAAATAAAAAAGTTTCCCATACAACGATTTAAACTTTGTTTCTCTTCCTCTTCTTCATTTTGTATGGCAGGTACCAGTTCCAGTATTCCGATCTCAATGAAACTTTCAGACATTTTGCCTGGCTACGTTTATCACTACTTGTATAATTTCAGAGCTCTTGGTAAACAAAAAAGTTTTTCATACAACGATTGAAATTTTTTTTCTTCTTCTTTTCGTATGGTGGCTACCAGTTCCAGTGGTCCGATCTCGCTGGTTCCGATCAATGTGTCATCGTAATAAAATACAAGGGTCTGTGCAAAGTTTCAGGCTTCAAAACTGAGGGAGGAGTTTGCGTACATACATACAGACAGACGGACAGACGGACATGGCTATATCAACTCGTCTTGTCATCCTGATCAAGAATATATATACTTTGTATAGTCGGCCACGCCTCCTTCTGGCTGTTACAAACTTCGTGACAAAACTATAATACTTTTCACTTCGTGAAGAGTATAAAAAGGATCGACAAATCTAAACGCACACAACCTTCGGCACCTCAGGAACTAAGGCTCATTCCTTACTGGAGAATAATTCGGATAGGATTCCGATATCGGAACGACCACTGAACGAGTTCTCTTCGACTTATGATCAAATTGGGACCAAAATATTCTAAAGTGAAAATGGTACCTGTCTAAAGATAGAGACTACTCGGGTTACTAAAGGAACCCCAGCAACCCAAGAAAAGCACCGCTATCTTCGTGGAAGAAGAGATCTTTAAAAGTTTTCAACAAATTTTTTCGAACGATTTTTCAAATAATCAAACATTTAAGGTGGTTAGATGCGAAAACTTCCTCAAAGACATTATAAAAAACGACCAGCAGGAACAGGCAATTCGGGAATATTAGATCAATAATAACCCTCGTGAAATTAATGAAACCCTACTCCATTTGAAAAGAGAAATATATTTTCCGTACATGATTGTTATCTTTCTAAAATTCAGGCTTGGGGTCAGAGAAGTTAACTAACCGCCCAACACCCCTAAATTAACTTCGGAATTCTTAAGAATTGTAATGCGTATTAACTTTGCTGCTTCATCAATTTGTGGACTAGCTTGAGTAAGTCCTTATAATTGTTATGCGTATTATTATAGCCTGTACATACTAAACCAGGGTATATTGTGTTTGCTTGGCCAAAATGTATGTAACGCATAATAGAGGGGTAGGAGGACCCCATATAGTATATATATATTCTTGATCAGGATGACAAGACAAATTAATTAAGCGATGTCCGTCCATCTGTCCGTTCTCACAATTGGTTCTCGGAAACTGTAAGAGATTAAGACTTGAGATTTGGAGGATAGACTCGTGATGCTCACCAGCAGATCAAGTTGAAACGGTTTTGTGCCACGCTCACTGCTTCCTGCCCAACCAGTACCACCTACTTTTTAAAAAGGCTATAACTTGAAAACCAGTAGCGCTAGAAACATGAAAGTCAGTAGGGAGACTCAGTAAGTGAAGGTCTATAAAACTGCATACCAAAAATTTTCCCTCTCCTCCTCATTTCCCCTCAAAAGGGTTTTTAATTGTTAATTACTACATCTTTCAATCTATGCAAAGTACGGTATTTTGTATGTAGACTCAGTAAATACATGTCTTTTAAACTACACACCAGAAAATTTCCCCTTTGCATTTAACACTACCTCTCAAAGACTCTCAAACTAAAATTTTTGGTAAATTCCACTTTTTTTTAACAAAAGTTTGTATATCTCCACAACTATACAAAATAGGAATCTGAAACTTTGTATCCAGACTCAATAAGTATACATCTTTAAGACCGCATACCACAATTTTTCGCTTTTCTCTTAATTACCCCTCAAATAGTGTTTAATTGCCAAAGCCTATATCTCCAAAAATGTTAAAGGTCGGACCTCAAATTTTGTACGTAGACTAAGTATATACAACTCCTTGAGACTGCATACCAGAAAAAACCTTTTTGTATTTTGACTACCCCTCAAAGACCGGTAAACTTAAATTTTGGGTAAATTCCAGTTAATTTTTATTAAAATTAGTTTACCTCCACAACGTGCGAAGTGTTTCAATCGTCGCATGCAGACGTGTTTAATTTGTGCAGTGAGATATTGATTTAATAAATATTGTACATCGCGAAATGACGCTTAGTGGAATGAAATCGCACAAAACTATTAATTATCCAACAATTAATTAACATAGCTAAACTAATAAACAACCAGTAAGGACGTTATCTTCGGCCTTGCCGAAGATGTATACTCTTCACGACACCTTTTGTGGTACGCCCATTTTATTTTTGGAATCTTGTTTCATTTTGTCCACATCGCCTACAGATCAGTTTTCGTTGTTATACCGCATTGAATGCCAGATATTTGGGAACTATTGGTTTTGGTCATATGTGGGAGTGCCACGCCCATTTTGAAATCGAAATAGCTTTTAAGCGACATTATCAACATAAGCATGAAGTTTCAAGTCGATTAGTTAAGAAACAAAAAAGTTTTCCGTACAACGACTTAAATTTGGTTTCCTTCCTCTTCTTCATTTTGTATGGCAGGTATCAGTTCCAGTAGTCCGATCTCAATAAAACTTACAGGCAATTGATCTGGTGACACTAAATTACTACTTTTGTAAATTCAGCACCCTAACTTCAGAAACAAAAAAGTTTCCCATACAACGATTTAAGCTTTGCTTCTCTTCCTCTTCTTCATTTTGTATGGCAGGTACCAGTTCCAGCAGTCCGATCTCAGTGAAACTTGCAGGCATTTGATCTGGTGACACTAAATTACTACTTTTGTAAATTCAGCACCCTAACTTCAGAAACAAAAAAGTTTCCCATACAACGATTTAAGCTTTGCTTCTCTTCCTCTTCTTCATTTTGTATGGCAGGTACCAGTTCCAGTAGTCCGATCTCAATGAAACTTACAGGCAATTGATCTGGTGACACTAAATTACTACTTTTGTAAATTTAGCACCCTAACTTCAGAAACAAAAAAGTTTCCCATACAACGATTTAAACTTTGCTTCTCTTCCTCTTCTTCATTTTGTATGGCAGGAACCAGTTCCAGCAGTCCGATCTCAATGAAACTTGCAGGCATTTGATCTGGTGACGCTGACTTACTACTTTTGAAATGTCAGCACTCTATCTTAAGAAATAAAAATGTTTCCCATACAACGATTTAAACTATGCTTCTCTTCCTCTTCTTCATTTTGTATGGCAGGTACCAGTTCCAGTATTCCAATCTCAATGAAACTTTCAGGCATTTAGCCTGGCTACGGTTGTTCACTACTTGTATAATTTCAGCGCTCTATCTTGGAAAACAAAAAAGTTTTTCATACAACGATTGAAATTTTTTTTTTCTTCTTCTTTTCGTATGGTGGCTACCAGTTCCAGTGGTCCGATCTCGCTGGTTCCGACCAATGTGTCATCGTAATAAAATACAAGGGTCTGTGCAAAATTTCAGGTCGATAGCTTCAAAACTGAGGGAGGAGTTTGCATACATACAGACAGACGGACAGACGGACATGGCTATATCAACTCGTCTTGTCATCCTGATCAAGAATATATATACTTTGTATAAGCGGCCACGCCTCCTTCTGGCTGTTACAAACTTCGTGACAAAACTATAATACTTTTCACTTCGTGAAGAGTATAAAAATAAGCCACACTTCATTCAAGACGATGAGTCAAAACGACATTCGTAGCCAAGTGCAACGTGAGCAAGATGAGCGTCGGCTCTCTTTGCAACGGAACAACGCGTACTTCTATTTCGTCGCCCCCGAAAAAGTGCAAATTTAGATCAGACGCGGTCAATTACCCGAACCCGAAAAACGAATACTTGAACATAATGAGCGAGAGAGCGCGCTCTTGCTCTCCGTCGCTGCCGTCCACAACTCAAATTCCGCAGAGCGCAGAGAGCGCTCATATTCAAGTATTTACAATGACTAGCACAGCAGTCGCTTTAACTACCGCAACAGTAACTACAACAACAACTGCAACGGTGTCAACTGCCCGCTCAATTCCATCGATGGCAACGCACGCCAGCTATGAGTTAAATAAAAACAATACTTCTACAACGACTGCAGCGCTGTCAGTAAAAGAAAACGCAATCAACGAAAAAGTTAGGCCGGCAGTGCAGACTGGAATGGATTATTACATTCAGATTAAAAGAAAGTTGAGCCCTCTGAATTCTAAGCCAAAAATCACCCGCAACAATTCCAACTTAGACACGAGCGAAAAGTCTACTAATTCTAACCGTTTTGAAATTCTGGCAGACAATTTTGACGATCTGCCCTCCAAAGCTAATGAAGGTGATCCGATATATATCCGTGAGAAAAGTTCCAATGCTCTCGTTACCAAAATCATAGAGCTTATTGGGGTGGGCAACTTTCATATAATTCCTCTTGTAAGGGGTAAAATTCATGAAACTAAAGTCCAAACGAAGTCAGAAGATAATTATAGAGTACTGTCGAAGCATCTAAACGACAGTAAATCAAATTTTTACACATACCAATTGAAAAGCAACAAGGGACTGCAAGTCGTACTAAAAGGCATTGGGCCTGATGTTACACCTGCAGAAGTAGCTACAGCGCTACAAGAGAAAGGCTTTACCGCCAAGACAGTCTTCAACATCTTAAATAAGGATGGGAAGCCTCAACCGCTGTTCAAGGTGGAACTTGAACCAGAAAACAAGCCCTTAAAGAAAAACGGTGTGCACCCAATATACAAAATTTAATTTCTATTGCACCGTAGAGTCACAGTAGATGAGCCAGACAAACGCAAAGGCCCGGTACAATGTATGAATTGCCAAGAATATGGCCTTACAAGATCGTACTGCACACTGCGCCCGGTGGTTTGCGGGGAGCTTCATGACTCCACACTGGCCAGCAAGCAAAGAAACCCCAGCACAAAAAAGTGCGGTAATTGTGGTGGCAATCACACAGCTAACTACAAAGGATACCCGATATACAAAGAGATGAAAAGTCGACTCCACCAGCGAGTCACCACCACACGCACTCAAAACGTACCGATCATAGCCCCCAAATCAAACCCAGATGTCTTCTTTTCAACTGCAGCAAGATCTTCATTTGGTTCCGAAAACTTGGTCAAAAACGTTACATTCGCAAGTGCTTTAAAATCAGGACTGGTGCCCCCCGCCCCACATATACATCAATCACAGCCAGCACACATAGAATTGAACATGAATCAACAGCATCAACCACCGGAGCAGCAACAGAGCAAACTTGAAGCAATGATAAGTAACCTGCAACAAAGCCTTATGGAGTTTATGTCATTTATGCGGACAACTATGTAAGACTTAATGCGAAACCTAAATCTTTTGATACAAATGATAGTATCACAGCAATCAAAATAATCAATGGCTTCGCTACGAATATCTATGTGGAATGCTAACGGCGTTTCACATCACAAACTTAAGTTAGCTCAATTCCTTCTCAACAAACACATCGACGTAATGCTACTCTCAGAAACACATCTTACAAACAAATATAATTTTAAGCTACAAGGCTACTCATTCTACGGCACAAATCATCCCGACGGCAAAGCACATGGTGGGACTGGAATTCTTATTCGAAACCGTATCAAGCATCACTATCATAAAGAGTTTGCTGAAAATCATTTACAGGCAACATCTATACAAATACAATTGGATAGTGGTAACAAACTCCTTCACCATAACTGAAGGAGAATTCATGCAGTTTCTTAATTCACTAGGAGAACACTTTATAGCAGCAGGTGACTATAATGCGAAGCACACACACTGGGGATCTCGTCTGGTAACTCCAAAAGGAAAACAGCTTTATAAAGCAGACCAACATACTGGCCGACAGACTCCAAGAAACTGTCCGATCTAATTGGCTTTGCAATTACTAAAAATATTCCTCGAAATCTCAGCAGAGCTTTGAAGCAAGAAGAAGCGTATGCGCAACGACGCTATATAAAGAAATTATCAACTTCCTGCACTTAAAAATGTGTTTCAACCAAATCTTTCCACAATGGGGCTTACACTACCGACTTTAACTAATGACTCTGAAGTTGAACATGAGCCAATCGAGTTTAACCCAAACGAAATCATTAACATCATTAAAAAGCAACTAAGCCCGAAAAAATCACCAAAAATGATTATTGAGCTCCCGTATTGTGCCCTTGGCACCATCGCCCAGCTCTTCAATGCCATCACAAAACTTTCCAGAGAGATGGAAAAAGTCAATCATCATAATGATACCAAAACCAGGAAAAGATCACACAATTGCCTCATCGTACAGGCCTATAAGTCTACTATCGTGCTTATCCAAACTTTTTGATAAATGTTTGCTGACTCGGATAAATCCATTTTTATACCCTGTACATACTGTACCGGGGTATATTGTGTTTGTTTGGCCGAAATGTATGTAACGCAGAGAAGGAGGGGAGGGGGACCCTATAAAGTATATATATTCTTGATCAGGACGACAAGACAAATTGATTAAGCCATGTCCGTCCGTCTGTCCGTCCGTCCGTCCGTCCTCACCAATGGTTCTCGGAAACTATAAAAGATAGAGACTTGAAATTTGGAGGATAGACTCGTGATGCTCGGCAGCAGATCAAGTTTGAACGGTTTTGAGCCACGCCCACTCCTTCCCGCCCAACCAGCTACGCCCACTTTTTGGAAAGGCTATAACTTGAACACCAGAAACGCTAGAACTATGAAAGTTGGTATGTCGACTAAGTATGTTAAGACCTATAAAACTGCATACCCCAATTTTCCACCCAACCCTTCATTACCCCTCAAAAAGTGTTTTTTTTGTAAATTACTGTATCTTCAAAACTATAAAAGATACGGACCTGAAATTTTGTATGTAGACTCAGTAAATACATGTCCTTAAAACTGCATACCAGAAAATACCCATTTGTATTTTTGACTACCCCTCAAAGACCACCAAACTTACATTTTTTGTAAATTTCACTTTTTTTTTACAAAAATTTGTATATCTCCACAACTATAACAGATACGAAATTGAAACTTTGTATGCAGACTTCATAGATATATGTCTTTAAAACTGCATACCAAATTTTTCCCCCCTACCCTTAATAACCCCTAAAATAGTGTTTGCATGTCAAAGCCTACATCTCCGAAATTGTCGAAGGTACGGACCTAAAATTTTGTTCGTAGACAAAGTATATATAACTTCTTAAGACTGCATACCAGAAAATACCATTTTGTATTTGGACTACCCATTAGAGGTCGGCAAACTTAAATTTTGGGTAAATTCCAGTTTATTTTTATTAAAATATGTATATCTCCACAACTATGAAATATACATGTCTGAAATTTTGTATGCAGATTCAGTTAATATACGTCCTTTAAACTGCATACCGAAAAACACCCCTTTATTTCATGGCTTCCCCCTCAGAGATCTACAAACTCGAATTTTTCGAAAATTCCTCACTTTTGACTGATTTTTTATATTTGGAGCACCATTTAAATGGTGAGGGTATGTGCAGGGTATTATATGGTTGAGTATACTCAACTATACCGCCCTTACTAGTTTATTTCTTAATATAGAGTGCTGAAATTTTAAAAGAAGTAAGTAAGTATCACCAGATCAAATGCCTGCGAGTTTTATTGAGATCGGACTGCTGGAACTGGTACCTGCCATACAAAATGAAGAAGAGGAAGAGAAGCAAAGCTTAAATCGTTGTATGGGAAACTTTTTTGTATCTGAAGTTAGGCTGCTGAAATTTCAAAAGTAGTAATTTAGTGTCACCAGATCAATTGCCTGTAAGTTTTGTTGAGATCGGACTACTGGAACTGGTACCTGCCATACAAAATGAAGAAGAGGAAGAGAAACCAAATTTAAGTCGTTGTACGGAAAACTTTTTTGTTTCTTAACTAATCGACTTGAAACTTCATACTTTTGTTGATAATGTGGCTTAAAAGCTATTTTGATATCAAAATGGGCGTGGCACCTCCCACATATGACCAAAACCAAAAGTTCCTATATATCTGGCACTCAATGAGGTATAACAACGAAAACTGATCTGTAGGCTATGTGGACAAAAAGAAATAAGATTCCAAAAATAAAATGGGTGTACCACAAAAAGTGTCGTGAAGAGTATACATCTTCGGCAAGGCCGAAGATAACGTCCTTACTGGTTTTTTTCTCCTTTAGTTTGGTTTTTACCAGTTCCAGTGGTCCGCTCTTCCTGGTTCCGACTAATGAGTCGTCGTAATAAAAAACAAGGGTCTGTCCAAAATTTCAGGACGATAGCTTCAAAACTGAGGGAGGAGTTTGCATACATACAGACAGACGGACAGACAGACATCTAGACGGACATTGCTATATTAATTCGTCTTGTCATCCTGATCAAGAATATATATACTTTGTATAGTCGGTCTGGATGTTACAAGCTTCGTGATAAAACTATAATAGTTTTCAATTTGTGAAGAGTGTAATAAACTAATCACTGCATTACCATAACGTCGCCAAAAAAGGAAGTGATTAATGGCATATAAGGACGGACAAGACAATAACACATAGATAAACTAACGAAAACAGTGACATCGTTGTCAAACAAAAAGCCAAGTTTAACAAAGAAATTTTACACAGATTTGAATAACTTACTTCTCACATAATTTTTTCTCAAACTTTGAAAACAGAATAAGTAAAGAATACAAAAAGACAACATTACAAAGGCAAGAAATGCAAACTGCCTTTTGAATTAGTTATAATATAACAGTACCTTAAAATTATATAAATAATATAGCGAACAATAGAAATTTTCACAAAATATAATGTAACAGTAAACCCAACAGATCAAATGTACAACTGAATTAAACTCGCAACAATCATGGAATTGGAGTCAAGAGTCGCCGACTTCGACATTTCATTTATATTCACATTGTTACGGCTATAATAGGGCTTTATTCTATCTTCTTTGGCATTATGTCAGCTATGTACACTCCAAATTTGATGTTTCTATCTAAAAAGACAACCGAGAAAATACAAGTTTTGTATATTTTTACCCGAGGTAGGTTCAGTCATTTGTCATTCACCCTTAAACTAATATCCGGAGGGGAACCAAAAAATAAACTTGATCTGCGTATTGAAATTGACCTGAAAAGGAATTTTGATTCTACATACTATAGTTTCCGAGATCGACACGTTCACACAGAATAACAGACGGACTAAATCGACTTCTCTTTCGATACTGATCAAGAATATATATACTTTATAGGGTCTGCGATGCCTCCTGTTAGGTGTTACATGTTCGACATGCGCAAAACAAATATACCCTTGTACCAAAAAGTACAGGGTTTAAATATGTATTTGACCGAATAATTCCGCTATCAAATAACAAAAGTCAAATGCGCTGCACTGCATGCTGGGCTCATCACATAAGTCTTCATTTGGAAACTGAGAAACTCTAAAATAATATTTTATACCCACATACCGACCAATGTTCCAACCATCACTCCGGACATTCCATCCTTGTGGTCGTCGCTCAGAATTGAGCGGGGAGGAGTTACCAATCCGGTAGCCCACACCGATCGTTCAGCAAAGCCACTTTGCTTGCACAATCAGCATAAGCGTTAAACTCAGCAGTCTTAAGTTCAGCGACCACAAGTTGCTGACATAGCATAATCGAATAAAAGAATGTTTACATTGCAGATTTTGATCGTGACAATGTTAAAGTTATTCTAAGCGAACAACGCCGAAGCTGTTGCAACGTCCGGCACAACACAACAAAAATAAGGGATGTCGCAACGTTTGGCAAAGCCACAAGTTCTGAGCCAATTATATATTTGTAAGCCCAAAAGTATATCCATTTATTTATGTACGCTTATATATATTTTATTTGCAAGTTTCTGTTCAGTAACTATAGACCAAATATATTCATTATGTGATCAGACTGTAAAGAACATAGTTCTAAATTCTTTTAACTCATCAAACTTGTTACTCTGGTCACAATACCGGAAACTAGGGCGGGCTCTGCCACCCCAAGCCACGCCTGAGCTGCTACCAGCTCTTTGCACCACCACTCTTCGCAGTGGTCACGTGCAGACGATTCCATGCGGCTGCTACCGATGACACTGCTTTGGTAAATCCCCTTGATTGCTGCTGTAACAACTTAGCAACTAGTGCATTGTTAAAGCCATTTTTCCAGCTATCCCTATTTGGAGAGCCTCTATGTCACATTGATACGCATCTAACATGCGGCATTTCAACTAGTGCATTGTTTTCCCTACTTCTATCTGGGGAACTCTTATGCCACCTAGCTACGCACCAAACGTGCGGCATTTCGATTTGAATAACCCGCTGATCAACAATTGGTGCATTTTAAGGATCACCTGCGCCAGATGCAACTAACTAATTTTGGGTAAAGTGCGAATATAAGCAAAGTAGTTTACGCAGTTGAAACCTCGTTAAGAAAACTGAGAATAGTCGGGACGCCACATCGTAGCAACAAATGCACTACCGCACTATGCAGTACCGTGACGGACAAGTGAAATTAATCCAATGAGACAGTTTAAATATGGCAAAATGAAATCAAAACAGAGCCGCTGATTAGGCACTGAACTACCAAAAAAAGGAAATCCGATTTGATGCTCCGACCCACGCCGCACAAAAGGGCCGTAGGTTGATTTCACTGACAAAAATTCGAGAAAACCAATATACGTGTCTGAGAGAGAATTTTCCCGCGACTAAGGAACTGCCTTCCTTTTTGAAATCGGAATTATAGTTTGAAAGATATACGCACTCAAAATTAAACTTTTTTTTTAACTTTCAACAACATACTGAATTTTTCAAAACTTTGGCATCTTTGAGTTGGAATATCAGCGAAACTAGAACTTGAATCATTGTCTGTTAATTTATGTTTTTAGGTACCAATAATGATATTATATTGTAAATATGAAGTATTTTACATTTGTAGTTTTTTAATGGGAGTTGTTTTCTGAACTATATAATTTTTGAGAGTCTTTTTTAACTTTGGTGGACAAACTCTAAAAATGCCCAAAAACGCCTCCTCCAGATTTTGCATAGTTCCCTTCTCAATATATTTCTCTACCTCCATGCAAAATTCCAGCTGCCCAAACGGTTTTTATAACAAAAACAACATCGTGCAAAAAACAGCAAAAATGGCGCTACCGCGGGTATAAGAAGAATAATGCAATGTAGGTAGATTCACTGTGACAGCTTTAATATGTTAATAAAGTGAAAATATTTTATAATGATTGGCCAAATTTACTAACGGAAGCATCCAATTGTGTTTTTAGGCAGTGTAAACTGTGGTAAAAGGTCATTGTGCTCTTCCTCTTCTTCATTTTGTATGGTAGGTACCAGTTCCAATGCTCTGATCGCAATAATACTTAGAGAGATTCGGTCTGGGTACGAAGGAAGACTTCCTTTTAAATTTCAAACCTCTACCTCACAAACCAAAAAAGTTTTTCATACAACGATTTACATTTTGATAATTTTTCTTCTTCTTTTCTTATGGAGGCTACCAGTGTTAATGGTCCGATCATGCCGATTCTGACAAATGAGTTGATTTTACAAAAGAGGAGACTCTGTGCGAAATTTCAGCTCAGACGAACGGATGGACACATAATATCAATGCGTCTTGTCATGTTGATTAATAATATAGACACTTTTATAGTCACCAATGTATATGTTTCTTGCAGATATTGAAGAACTAGTCATTTTTAAGGCATTGGTACAAACTTTAGCTTTGACAACATATTGTGCCGCTTCCATAAAACGTAGAACATTGAGGGATAGCATTTTTGAAAACTTAAGGATTTGCCTTTCATGCAATTATGTTTATTCGTTCAGAAGATATGATTTTTGCAACGTAATAACTCAAAAGGCCCCACTGTGCGACGATATACCGCAGTTGCCAACCAAGCCACAGCAATGAAAATCTATTGTTGGCCAATTATTAATTGTCAAGTTCAGCGGTTTGAGCGATCGCTCACGATTCTATATTTTAATGCCGACTTATCGTGATTTCGAGGCAGCAAGTCAAGTAAAGTGAAGGCACATAAATAATTGTGTGAACAACGCGTGAGAAAAAGAAACCAAGTAAAGAAGTTTTGGTGTAAGTTGTGAGGAAAATGTTAATGAACAAAACGCCCGGGAACGTTCCCAAACTTACTTACAGTGTTAAAGTACGCACAACAAAGTAATCCGCCTCATTAAAACAATCCAAACAAAAACGTTGGCTCTAAGCAGTGCCGTAACTAAAACGCAAAAATCATATTGTTGCCATATTGTTTTCGATCACCACCATCGAGCCATCAGTAAAACCCGTAGGGGGGAAGAACGCATGAGTGCAACCATCAGCAAGTCGTCAAGGAGAGTCTACATAGCGCTGGCTGGCAACAGGACCTCGTTTGCCTCGACATATATTTTCCTTACTTTATTCAACATCAAAACCATACTGCTAAAGATCTTATGTGCAGTGCGCAATTCGTCCAGATGGGCTTTCGATACTATTCTGCCATTACAATGCCTGGTGGTCAGTGATGACCATAAATCTGCTAGCAAGCATGGCCACATGGAAATTTCGCCGGTGCTGAATGTAAGCCTATCGGTTTCCAGTTTTATTCCTGCGCGGACACGCTCCAGATACTCAAGACGTTCCCGTCTCGTTTTGCATTTGTGTCTCGTAGAGAACGTCACGTCTTGAAAAACTGTTGGCCCTGTCGACGTGTCTGCTGTGATTTGGGTTCACCCGTTTCGGGGACACCAACTGGACCTGGTGAGCTGATCTTAGTGAAGGAAATCTTGCTCAATTATATCGCGCATCCCCTCACCACATGCGTGGTACAAACCTCTGCTGCTATCCCGGGCCAAGCCCGAATTGGCGTTCGTCACTGCGGGTTCATGTCCAGCTCGTGTCCGTTGATTCGTCGCATCTGTACTACCTCTTCCCCGCATTTTAATTCGGAACTAATGATTTTCAATCTATCTTGCCCAAGGTGAGTAGACATATAGTGCACAACCTTGATCATAACCCGACCTGCGTGCTTATAACTTCTGATAGCATGTCATTTGCGTCATTTGCAGTATTTTCATGGCTTCTGAAATGAGTCGGCAAACGGCTGCCACAACCTGGACACCATCGGGCGTGCCCAGGGCTTCCTCCGGATCACGGCTCCGTCACTCATGTAACTAGTCAGGGCAGATTGCCTTGCAGCCCTGTGGTACTTCCAACCGACTTCATTGTGTGCTTGCGCACCATGTCGAACTTATTCACCCGGCCTTGTAATTCTTCTAGTGTGTTTAAACGGTCCCTAGCCGCATAATATTAGTACACGCCCTGGTAATTCTCGTAGATTTGGGTGAGCTGTTGCTGCCGAGACAGTTTGAAGTTACTCATGAGACGCTTCATTTCCAAGTAATATTGTGGAAATGACTCGTCTGGCCTTGCAACCTAGGTATGCCACGTCTGCCCGCTATAAACCTACCACAATTGGGGACTGCCTTCCTGCAGTTTTGGCACCGCAATCGCCAGCTTGTTTTGTGGAATCCCACGTTTCCTAGCATAACCTTTCACTACAGCAAAGAACTGTTGTGATCTCCGTCGGTATTAAATTTTGAGAACCGTTTTCTCATCTCATCCGAACTCCTCCAAAAATGCAACCAGTTCTTCCTTCGGGAAATATCCCGCAAAAAGAACTTTCACCATCCTTATATCTGTATTTTGCAAAGCACGAGCCGAACTGAACGGCAAAAAATATCGCTGCCTGTTTCTATTTGAACTTAACCTTCATTTATTGTTCGCCTGTGTTTACCATCATACACCCGATGTACCCGTAATCCGGTTTTTCTCCAAGAACTTCAAAATTGTTCACCTAATCGAATAACAAAATGTTAACAATCCACCCACGGGACCACCAATGTAATGGACTCCAGGTTTCACCCGTTTCAAAGGCTGGGATAAGCTTGCCGACAAAGTCCGGTCCGGACGAAATGTTTCCTTTGACTTTTTCTTATTTTAAGTTGTTTATGTTTGGGTTATATCTTGATTCCCGTAACTTCAATTCACTTTCACTTAAGCGTAGCTTTTTGTCCGACTTGTTTACTTGAGATCGCTTCCGTGCACCCGCTCAACTTTGCGTGTCAAGATCCTCGACTCGAATGACGTTCTCTCTTGGCAAAAAGACATTCAACACTAATTAAAAGTGAGCGATGATTTTTGGGGGAATTGGAAGACTCAAATTATAACCAAAAAACGTTTACCGAACTATTGAACTTGAAGAATCAAGGATTGAGCCAACTATTTTTGTTATCATCATGCGGCAAAAGAACATCTGATATTTCACCTATTTTATTTCTATGAAACATTTTTATTTAAAGGAGTATGAGAGAAAAAACCTGTATGATATCCATTAAAATGCTGATCTCAATGTGTTTAGAATCTCATACCTTCCGTTTCATAGCCTAACACACTAAACTCTTAGCCACAGCAAGCAACATATAGAGAAAAAAGGTATAAGAAGAGAGCATCATCAATTCAAGTTTGGTTTCGAGTTAAAATTGTACTCTTTCTTTATCAGGTATAAAATGTGTATGAGATTTGGTGTTGATTTTGATATTAATTACAAATCTTTGTTATTGCAAGATTATTTAGACCAATCTGTGCAGTTCTCAGACCTGCATTGTTTCTTCGTGTATACTTTGTATAGTTGCAAATATTTATGTTTCATGCAAAAAATGGAAAACGAGGCATTTTCTGAAGCTACTATCGCACCGGCAACAAACTTCAACTTTAACATCACATTATATTATGCCGCTCCCAGACATTGTAACACATTGAACAATAACTTATTTTAAGGATTTTCCTTTAAATTAAACAATATCATGCAGTTATGTTTATTTGTTCAAAAGATATGATTTTTGCAACGGATAAACTGAGCAAGCCGCACTGTGTGGTGTTGCCCACATTAATTGTACAGTGTGTTTTGTCACCCATGCTCTGACTCCATTGTTGTTTCCAGGGGATAGAACAGCACCATATTCTGTCACCTCTATATGGCAGACATTTTGAAAGGTTGACGGAATAAGGTGTCGGATAATACGCTGTGATTACTCCTTCTGTAATGCACGTTGAATATGCTCAGAACAGTTCGATCAAAAGGGATCTTATAACCCTCTAAGAAGAGTTGCAGCTTTCGAATTAGACTTCCAGGTAACTGATAGCATGCAGTTCATTCTCCGGAACAATAATCCTATCGAGAGCGCGTTGGAATGTGCTGTCTTTAGACGAACTCGGACATGAGACGGAGCACGATGTTGATAGGGAGTCGATATCCCTCCACTCCAAGAAAAATAGTGGAGTCGTTGAACGTCAAAAGGAATGTGTTTGCTTGTACATGGATTTGCTTGTACTCAAAAACAACCCTTCGTCGGTGACTACTGACGACGTTGCAAGGTGAACGCGTTTATAACGATTCATGGTCATTTGCTTTTCCGATAGTAGGATTCAAAATCTGTATTCGTGTCAAATGTCGGAGTCCATCTTTTCATATATTCGGCAACAGTCAGTGTCTTTCGTGGTCTGTCAGTATCTCCAACTGTCTCTATGTTATACCGTCCGGGTTTTATTCTAGCTACTTCTTTGTACGTTCTTAGATACCTTCGTTTCGGTCTTTGTCCTGGTTTGTATTGTGGCGCTTGATAGCAACAAGATAATTTGGTCGGTATATGATTTCAACTTGTCCGGGTTTATCATACCTTCGTTTATTTTTCTCTTGAACTTTAGGAATGTTTTCTTTTCCTATCTATTTGACTTCATCCTTTTCCTCTTGTAGCAAGCAATATCATTCATAATCCAAGGCGGTCTCTATATAATGAATACAGTTCTCATATATAAACCTGTCAGTTACTCAAATGGTGTATCTTGGTGCTCTTCGGCAGAGACAAGCTTATCAGTGGCTACAGCCTACATGCTGTAATAAGTCTTTGGGTTCCCTCCGCAAAGTTTGGCCAGCATTCCAGTCACGATGTAATTGATTCGATCAACTTGCCCGTTTTCTCGCGGAACACCTGTGGCAATTAAATTGTGCAGAATCTTCACCTGTTTGCAATATTCTTTAAATGCACGTTATGTGAAGTGACAACACGTTCTGGATTTCCAAAACGATGTGCTTGTTTCTACTGTCTGTAAATCACCATTGCCAATCAGTCAAACTTTGAATAAAATATTCTCTCTCTACTAACTCTTTTGTTTTTCTCAGCAATGTGACATTGTCGATGTGGAGTTTTTATGACTTCTTCTTTCATATTAGATGGTACTATAATAAAATTCTTATTTGAGTCTTTGTGTTAAACGTCATGCTTTAAATAAAAGTCTTCATAACTTTCGGACTTCAAAATTGTTATATTGCCTTAATCCAATCATTTTGTAGTTGTGCTTGTTTATTATAAATTTCGAAGACTTTTCACTTATGACATAATAAATCTTGCTTAATGTATTCTAAGAGACTCTTGGTTCTACCCAGTTAATTTAATCGATTTATAGAAAAGACGCTGCATGAATGGGTAACGCCGTTCTTTTAATCTGTTCTGTACAAATTAGCGAAAAAGAAAAGAAAGTACGAGGATGGTGTTTCAGATTTTCATAAGTAATAATATAATTCATGAGAAGTTGGCTTTCGCTTTAAACCAGACACAAAATTCCCCGGCTCCTACGTGCGCAAAACTTACGCTACTTTCTACTTTATATAATAATGCAAAATATTATATTATAACTAAGCTGTAGAGTGATGTATGACGACTTGGTGGTTGCTCTTGTCGCTGGCCAGCGCTGTGTAGGTTCTCGTTGACAACTCGCTGACGGTCGTACGCATAGGCTGTTCCAGCACTGTTGTTGCCTCGATGGTAGTGGGAGTAAAACAGTTTGGATGCACGCTCCCGTGCGTTTCGGTTGATAACGTTTTCTCAAATTCTCAACATATACAAAAACTTCTTCACTTGTTTTTCAAACAGGTCGATCTCACAATTCTTTATGTGTCCTCGCTTGACCCGCTGCCTCGAAATCCCGAACTCGAATGTATTCAGTCTCCTGTTCCATTCTGTCCGAAACCGCTTTTGCCTGTCGCCAACGGTACCTTTCCTTTCGGAAGCCGTTAAATCCGCAATATCCAATGCAAACCTTGAATTCGGTCCTCACCTCAACAATGCAATTGTGCTTTCCTTCTCATGCTGAAAGCTGATACACTACGGAATTTCACCTCTTCACAGTATCCACTTGTTTCATCTTGGTTCCTGATCAGTGTCTTATTTCAAAATCAGAGTCTTGCAAATATTAAGCCCATCTCGCTACTTTCAATGAAACAAGGCTTCTTTGATAGCCTGGGTAAATGGGTTTCAATCCGTTAAAATATTGATTTTTTTACCACGGTCATAAATTTTCCATTGCTTTAGTGATTGCACTATCGCTAAAACTTTTAATTCATATGAGTGGCAATTTTGCTCCGATGATGTAGTTTTCCGACTCGTGATTTTGCGATCTTCGTGATATTGCTGGTATCCGCGTTTTTTCTGCATTAGAACTGCATACATACATACTAGCCTTGCAATATATTTCTATTTCTGCTTTTTCGTTGAACAAATTTAAAACTGGTTAGCTCTCAAAAAATATTTCTATTTGCTCAAATACTACAATATTTGCGTCATTTATTTTAAGCTTTGGGTTTTTCTTAAAAAGATCCGAAAGCAGTTTTGCAAGCATTGTAAAGGACTCCCGGTTCTCGCCCAGGTCTTTGGGCTCGGCAGCTCAAGAGTAACCAGGCTTTAATATTATTTGTAATTTTGACGGACTTCACCTGTGCGCTTTCAAAGAACTGACATACAAATTACTGTTTGAGTTTGAAACGGTTTTCTTTATTGTGCCTATACAAAATCCACTTATCAAGCTAACCGCAGCTGCCAGCCGTGAGGTGAAGTCTTCCACCCTCATCTCGGTAGGATGAGCTTTGTTCAGTTGTCCTTCTAGGTTCCTATTGGGGTCGCTCCTGTTACGAACCGCTGAGGTCTGTTCATCTCAACTTAGTGCCACACCTGTGGATTCAGGGCACAACCAATCACCTTTAAGGGTCATCTAGGCTTGGCTAGCGCTTGGTAACCTGACCAACTGCCGCTCGGAATACTACAAGAAACTTGCTCTTGCATTCCTACCAGTGTCAGCGTACCAACTTACCACTTGCTTCTTTATTACTGCTTGGAAAATATAATAGTTATACTAAACTAATCGTACACGTACTTAATTGCAAAGGAATTTTGAAAACCAAACGTAAATCTATCGCGCCAACGCAAACAACACAATCTATGCGCTGAGCAGAAGTCCATCATATTGGCGCACACTCGCTTGCATCAGTGACGATGTTAATTCCAACTACCTTTTATTGTTGTTGTTGATCATGAATCATGAAGATCAATGTAGATCAATCGTGCCAAAAAAAAAAAAGACATACACCAAGCGCTGAACAGCCGTTCCGTCGTACCATCACTTTCGTCAGTGATGATGTTATTACCCAATACCGACCATTGTTGTAGCGCCTACGCCTAAAGTCATAAAACCGACAGTTATTAAATGCAGCGACAACAACATGCACTGTCTTACTATCTATATTCCCTTTCCATCTTCACTTTCGCCATCTGACGCATATCCAACAACAACCAAGCTGCCTTGTTTACTTGATATATTACAACAAATTATTTGTTTATAAATAAAGTTTTTCGCAAATCATGAACATAAGAAGTGAACCCCCAGCACCGTTGAACTCCTTTCTTGTCTCGATGTAGCAAAAACGTTCTTTTCTCTTTGGTAATTGACATTTCTTCTTATTATGCTTAATCCAGACAATCTTGCTAGAGCTAACACTTTTCTGAAATTCTGTATGCCTTCTTCTTCATTATATGTATATGAATATGTATATGTATATGTATATGTGTATGTATATGTATATGTATTAACTTTGTTATGAAGTTTGCAACGCAGAGAAGGAGACATCTCCGACTATATATAGTATATATATTCTTGATCAGCACGACGAGACGTGTTGAAATAACGATGTCCGTCTGTCCGTTTGTCTGTGTGTCTGTTTCAATGCGATTTCCACCCAGAGTTTTAAAGTTAGCAAAAAAATTTAAACGTAGAAAATTTTCTTCTCCTTGCAGGCATTTGGTATGTAAAATTCAGTTTGATCGGATGACTATAGCATATAGCTCCCATAGGAACGATTGTTCAAAAATGAGGTTTTGGCTTAAAAAACCGTGTGTTTTTGAAGTTATCGACTCAATATTTTGCACAAGGACTTTTTTGGCATCTACAAAAATACAGTGCAAAAATGGTCAAGATCAGGCTACTATAGCATATAGCTGCATAGGAAGGATCGGTCAAAAATTAAGTTTTTGCCTAAAAAACAGGGTGTTTTTCGAGTTATCGACTCAATATTTTGCACAAAAACTTTTTTGACATCAACAAAGATACAGTGCAAAAATGGTCAAGATCAGGCTACTATAGCATATAGCTTCTATAGGAACGATCGGTTAAAAATACAGTTTTTGTTAGAAAAACTTTTTTGTTCTTGGATATAAGGAAACCAAACTTTGCTATTACGTGTTTTGATTGATGCCTGACAAAAATCCAGAATTTAATAAAAATCGGACATAACAGCGTGGTACCGCCCATACAACTATAAACTTAAAAATTAGACTTCTCTGTAAACAGACGAGATACAAAATTGAAAAATGTAGTGAAGTTTGATTACATTGCCTTCTTTAAGACAAATTAGAAAATGGGCGTGGCTACGTGTATGATTCTTATTGGAAAATAAAAAAAGGATTTCCTAATAAGAATAATTGTGAAAACGTTTGCAAGAGTATATAAGTTTCGGCATAGCCGAAAATAGCTCCCTTACTGGTTTTATAATGCTATAATTATGTCATGCATGTCAATCATTACTGTTTCATCTTCGTCTAACTTTCGAAACAATGCGAATATGCGTCTTGTACAAGCTGCTGGTAAATATGAAGTTCAAAATGGCACATAGTGAAACTTATACTGTCCATTTTGTGTAACAAACAACGTACATTCTTGTAAGCTCGGTTCCACAGGTACATGAATGAATCCGTTACGCCATTTATACCGTTCTTCTTTGATACTAGCGCAATTGGCGATGCGTATTCAGACGAGCATGAAACAAATTACCATCATAATTTTGTGATATGTGTTCATTGACATTTGTGACCATCAATTTTTAAACTCTTCCTAAATAACCGTACCTGATGTGTCACTCAGTTCTTCTTTTTTATCATCAATTTAAGTCGGGATTCACTTCTTCGTGATGGCGTTTACATACCGGAGAACGTCATTTCCAATAACTGCATCGTATAGGGTGTCTTCATCTTGAAAAATATGAAAGATGATTTTAATTGAGACACCATCTAAATGCAATTCATCCGCAAAATATCCTGATGTGAAAATATCCTGATGTGATTTTTCCAATGCCGAATTATTGATTTTTCTCCCAATGCCAATCAATTGTTTTTTCTCCACGTTTAATGAAACTGGATAAAGTTTTGTGTAGGTACTCATACCAATCGTGCATATCTAACGTCACTGCCTGAATCAAAAAGAAACAGGCCTTCTCTAATCTTCACATTTTAAAATATTCTGTTCACTATTCCTTGAGATATTTGTTGGACACTTGCCAAAGAAGAGATACATTTTTATACTCTTCACGAAGTGAAAAGTATTATAGTTTTGTCACGAAGTTTGTAACAGCCAGAAGGAGGCGTGGCCGACTATACAAAGTATATATATTCTTGATCAGGATGACAAGACGAGTTGATTTAGCCATGTCCGTCTGTCGGACAGTCTGTCTGTATGTATGCAAACTCCTCCCTCAGTTTTGAAGCTATCGACCTGAAACTTTGCACAGACCCTTGTATTTTATTACGATGACAAACTGGTCGGAACCAGCGAGATCGGACCACTGGAACTGGTAGTCACGATACGAAAAGAAGAAGAAAAAAAATTTCAATCGTTGTATGAAAAACTTTTTTGTTTTCCAAGATAGAGTGCTGAAATTATAGAAGTGGTGACCGTAGCCAGGCTAAATGTCTGAAAGTTTCATTGAGATCGGAATACTGGAACTGGTACCTGCCATACAAAATGATGAAGAGGAAGAGAAGCAAAGTTTAAATCATTGTATGGGAAACTTTTTTGTTTCTAAAGTTAGGGTGCTGCAATTACAAAAGTAGTAATTTAGTGTCACCAGATCAATTGCCTGTAAGTTTTGTTGAGATCGGACTACTGGAACTGGTACCTGCCATACGAAATGAAGAAGAGGAAGAGAAACTAATCGACTTGAAACTTCATACTTATGTTGATAATGTGGCTTATAGAGTTGTGACAAAATACTTTTCAAATAAAATACAAAAGCCACTGGCTTAAAAGCTATTTTGATATCAAAATGTGCGTGGCACCCCCCACATATGACCAAAACCAATAGTTCCCATATATCTGGCACTCAATGAGGTATAACAACGAAAACTGATCTGTAGGCTATGTGGACAAAAAAAAATAAGATTCCAAAAATAAAATGAGTGTACCACAAAAGGTGTCGTGAAGAGTATACATCTTCGGCAAGGCCGAAGATAACGTCCTTACTGGTTTTATTTCCCATTGGTTGTTTTATGACCAGGTTGATTTTATTTGAAACAAATAACAATTCTTGGCAATATAATATTTTGCACCACTCTTATATTTTGACGACAAATGACTTGGAAAATAATGGCTCTGAAAACTTATAGCTCTGAAGCATATAGCTCCAATTGGAACTAAGGTTTTTGTTTGAAAAACTTATCGGACATAAGGGCGTGGCACGCCCATACATACAAAAACTTAAAAATTAGACTTCGGTGTAAGCAGACGAGATACAAGATTGCAAAATGTAGTAAATTTTGATTACATTGCCATCTTTAAGACAAATTAGAAAATGGACGTGGCTTGGTATATGATTCTTATTGGAAAATTAAAAAAAAACGATTTCCTAATAAGAATAATTGGGAAAACGTTTGGAACAGTACATAAGTTTCGGTAAAGCCGAAAATAGCTCCCTGACTGTTTTTTTTAAATAATCCTTGTTTTTTGTAAACAAATTTTCGTTACAGGTCTTTTGACCTGTCTTTACAAGTATGATCTCATATACATATGTAAATATATCTTCGCAATTTTTCTCAGATTTTTTCAAAACGGTTACTATAGTATACATATAAATAAAATAGGCATATGTATGAATATGTACATTATTCCGTTGTTGTATATTTTGTAATGTATAATCATTACGGTGAACTAAATCATAAGTACATTCCTGACTTCGATTTTACCAATCAAACCAAAAACTTGCTTATAGTTGTGGAATTCTTTAGTGACTTTAACCATTCTTCTCCTTCTCTCTTACTTACTCCGATTAGTTAAAAAGGAACACATGTTGTTTCCCTCCTCATACTCTTCAACAACTTGTGTTAACATTCGATGTCTAGTAACTCATTCTATAATCGTTGTCGTAATTCCTGACTCAAGTTGTCCTTCTGGTAATCTTTTTCTCTGTTGACTTTGTTGTCTTCCTTGGTGATCTTATCTCGGACAAGCCCCCACTTTGTAGGATTTGCTTTTAATCTAAGCCAGCCCTTTGTTGATGACTTCTGGCGACACAATTGGGCCTTTTAAGTTTTTCCGAATAAACGATTTCTGGAAGCGGCACAATATGTTGTCGAAGTTGAAGTTTTTTGGCAGTGCAATTTTAGCCTTAAACCAGTAAGGAAGATATTTTCGGCTCCCGAAGTAAGGGAGATATTATATACTCTTGCAAACGTTTTCACAATTATTCTTATTAGGAAATCCTTTTTTAATTTTCCAATAAGAATCATATACGTAGCCACGCCCATTTTCTAATTTGTCCTTAAGAAGGCAATGTAGTCAAACTTCACTTCACTTTTCAATCTTGTATCTCGTCTGTTTACAGACAAGTTCCATTTTTACGTTTTTAGTTGCATGGGCGATACCACGCTCTTATGTCCGATTTTTATAAAATTCTGCATTTTAGTCAGGCATTAATAAAAACACGTAATAGCAAAGTTTGGTTTGCTTATATCCAAGAACAAAAAACTTTTTCTAATAAAAACTGTATTTTTAACGGATCGTTTTTATATGAGCTATATGCTATAGTAACCTGATCTTGACTATTTTTTGCACTGTATCCTTGTTGATGTCAAAAAAGTTTTTGTGCAAAATATTAAATCGATAACTCCAAAAACCCGCGGTTTTTGAACCAAAAACATAATTTTTGAACGATCGTTCCTAAGGGAGCTATGTATATGCTATAGTAGCCTGATCTTGACCGTTTTTGCACGTTATCTTTGTTAATGTTAAAAAAGTTTTTGTGCAAAATATAAAGAGGTTTATTTTAGTTATGTACCTTTAATAGTTTTGGAAATATAGCAACTGAAAAAAAAACATCTTTGTCCCCCACCACCCTTTTATTGGCCACATTCATTTCGTCCAAACAAATGCAAGATACCGTCATATACAGTGTGTACAGGGTATTAAAAGAATGTAATGTTTAACATTAATAAGAATTTGCGTCTTCCACACTGAATTTAGAATGCCTGATTCTTGTTCTTGTTTCTCTACAATCTAATCGTTATTAAGCACCGCCAATCTGTTCTAAGCAACACGTCCACTTCTTAGCCTTTTATTGTTATCACAATTCAGGAAAAGAGTGAACTAGTTGTGAATTTAAATCACTTCATCCGCTATGCCGCCAAACCAGTCACTTCTTCGTCTGTGTTTTCCATCGACTGGAAAATAGTCAGCTTAGGTTGGTGGCTCCAAAATCAAGATGCAATTGGAGCATTCATTAATTTTCGCATCGACTATATGTATCTTATTTAGTCTGCAACGACTTCGCCACCTTTACCCATAAGATAAGCAGCTTAGATGCAAAAAATGCACAAAATTATATATTCATGTTGAGCTTTACTTTAGATATAACTATTAAAAATTATAAACGCCATCGCTTTATCCAAAATTTTCAATGTCAAACCGTAAAATATAAATAAAAATAACATATATTAGATATACATTTTACTATGTTTAAGCAAAAAATCATTCATATCTTCTTATTGTGGAATGTTAGTAAATAATTTATCTTTCGAAATGCATCGAGCAAGTGTTAAATCTAATGGAGAGTCAATTTCAAGTGAATCCTCCGGACTGATTTCAACAACATCACATCTGCAAATAAAATCAGTAATCTCTTATCAAATTTATAAAAATATAATTTGTATAATGTTTAATACAAAAAATAAGCTTATAAACTAAACAATATATGTATTGGAATTCGTTGCGTACATGAATTTCATTGATGAACGACAACAAGCGATTTACAAGAGCCAAGTCAAGTTTGATTATTGGTGATTCACAGTCGCATATCAAACACTGCATGTCTACCACTGTCAGATCTCGCATATCTTCATGCGAGTTACCATTGGAATGCTGCATCTCTACGTACATACCTTACCAGCCACATTGGAACACATGGAACATTTCTCAAATCATCCCATTTGAGGATGAACGCTTTTTTGAATCTCGTCGTATTGTCTTGCTCTGGGAGCAAATCGTTTTTTTAAGGTGTTGAGTGTTAGTCAAATCAAGTTTGGACCACACTCCAGTAAGCCACTCTTAATTGGGTAGTAACCGGGCGGTATATATTGCGTCAGAATGCGCCAGCGCTCACATTTATGTTATCTTGGGAAGCCGTTAGCAATTCCAACATGGAACATGGAAATTGGAGGGAGTTCCATCAGATACATGTCGATTCACATCTGAGCAGGACAGCTGTGAAGATTTTTTTGAAAATATATTCGTCGTGACGACAATGGTCGCGCTGTGACTCCATTGCCTTTCAAAGACGATCCACGCACTCGAAAAGACTCGTAGGAGATCACTCGGAAAAGATTCTTGTCTCTGAAAAAGCGTCTCTCTCATTCAGCTAATTTCAAAGCCAAATACGTGTTCTTCATGACTCAACGCAAAGAACAAGGTCACATTATTCTAACGCAGAGCCTTGCCTAAAGTCCCCCAGACTTACATACCGCACCATTGTGTGCACAAGCCTACTAGAACAGCCCCAAAACTTAGAGTTGTCTTCGACGCTCCATGCCTGACCATTTCGACCAAATTGGTCAATCGGCTTAACAGCCTGAATTGTATTAATTTTCATTATTATCGGAACGCCATCACACTGGCATCCTCAAGATTCACAATACATCAGTACTCATTGATTCAAACATTCAGTTCCCGTACTGCCTATGACGAGCTGATCAGAATCGTGAGCCACACACTTATCTGTTGAACACGGTTATTTCCGGCAGTTCATCCGCACCTTATTTGGCAGTGAGAACTATTATATATCTCGGAGATCAGAATGCTGCTGAGTTCTCTGTCGGGACGCTGCCATCAAGTCTTCGTTCTTTTTGTAGCCAATTGAATTAATTGAAAAGGTATTAAAATGATCCGGATTTCATGGATGACGTTACCTTGAAGAACTTTTTCAGGCACTAGCATGAACATGAAAACCAACCGAGCAACAAATTGTTCTTGAGATAACGCTTAGTCTTACAAACTCGGCGATAGCATAAATAAATTTAAGACCAACGCTGAGTTTTACAAACTCAGCGATAATATGAATAGGAATAAGATAACGCTGCGCCTTCAAAAATCAGCGATGGTACAGATAGGATTAAGATAACGCTGCCCCTTACGAACGCAGCATAGCATTCGGGGTTGAAACTAATTGAGTGAAAAGATGCAGCTAGTTAGAGCAGCGTGTCAGAAAATTCTTCATCTTGAAAGTGTACGCACACGTTTTAGTGTATAAAGGACTTGAATACGGGTCAAATTTAACAACCAGATCGCTTGGAGTGCAGTGGGATAAAGAACGAGATTTAATTCCTTTCTCGTTTGTTCCTAGGTATCTTGATAGAGAAATCAATAAACGGACAATCCTATCAATTTCAGCATCCTTATTTGACCTAATTGGGTTGCTGGCACCATCATTGTTGTCAAGATGCTTTTTTAAAAATTGTGGAAGCTCGCAAGGGACGAGTCCATTCCAAAACATTAACATCCAGCCTGGAGTGATGTGTTATGGTCGTTATCGTCGCTCAAGGAAGTTGTGGTTCCTTGTTATTGTATGCAGCCATAAATTATCGACATCCAATTGCATGTGTATTGGTACTACGTATTGGTTTTCAATACCGCCATATCTTGGCTTATTCGATGGGCATAAGTTCACATAGTTTTTCTGGACGGACACACAGCTGGTACTGTATTGGCTCAAACAGCATTCTGTGTCGCTTTTAACATTTGTGAATAATCGGGTATCGGAAATTCAAGATCATACTTCTGACGGAGTTTGGAGATATGTATTAAAAAAGTTTATGTTCAAGTTCAAGTCAGACATCGTCTCCTGTGGGTCCAATGTAAACGATTTGATGAACTCATATTAGTTTTCTGGACCGCCAAATCTTGAAACGAAACCGATGATGTGGCCAATTGCTCGTCAACATGAGAGTGGTCGATCAAGAGAGACGCAAAATAGCTTTTTTTGCTACTAAGAAGTCCAATTCTATTTTGAAAGTAATTAATAAAATAAGTTCGTATGCAAAATGTATCGCTTTTTTGCATAGGTGAATCAATTTTACACCAAGTCGTCGAAACGTCAAACGTTTGACTACTTTTCACTATCGGCACAGGAGTTGCATCGAGCACTGCTCTGAATCCTTTGGATTATTCAACAATAACGCTTCAAGAGAGGACTTCGTGCCCTTCTTAAAGGCTTACCAATTGTTGGCCAATTAAAGTTCCTGAACCCGTTCTTGGAAGCTGTTAATGGGTTTCACTGCCCAAGGTTGGTCGACGCCTGAAACTAGAGGGTCAACGGCATCCCATAATATTGCTGTCTAAAGAGAAAACCGTCGTCCACTCTATAATTTATCTGCATTGTAAAACCTATCATGCTAGTCCTAAGACATTGGTTGAACTACTACGGAAACTTTCTGGGTCATTAACGTCCGTAATCTTTCTTGTCGTGTAGTACGGTTGTGCGTGCATTGTGTGCGCTATCGTTCGAAGCTACAGCAAGTGATAGGTAATCTTCCCTTAGAGAAAATTTAGCTGCCAGAAAGTTCGCTAGATAAGGTTTGGACTTTTGTGGCCTAGGAAGTACGTATATGCGCATACATACAAGAAATAAATGGCTGTGTTTGTCTGCCTTGCGGTCTAGGCTATATACATCGAAGTGGGGTCAGATCTATCTACTGATGCCTTTTTGGCCACTCTTAAGCGAATAATAGCTCTGTGTGGACTTCCATCACATGTATTCTACGATAATGCTTCAAATTTGGTCAGGACAACCTACAGACAACTGAATTTAGTTATTAGGCACACAGAGGGCACTTAGCGAGTTAATGGGATAAAGGCTGATTTTGACGCATTGACGGCGATTTACATCTTATGAGAGAGGTTTACCTGCGCTTGCGAAAAGCTGGAAAGCTCACTCGGATCAGGTTGCCTGACATAAAGATAATACACACTAAAGGACATAGTACACTATCTTGAAGGAGCCCGTTGAAATCTGTCCTAAATGCAAATCTGCCTGAAAGTACCAGATATAAAAGGTTCTGCTGTCCAGGCACGATTTAAAAATGAGGTGTGGGGAATACATTTTTTAATTTGATGAGCAATTCGGGATGTCAAAGTCGATCAAATGTCTACCCCATGTTGATGTAGCTGATTATTTTTTTTACGAACATGTTATTTACGTGTTGTACGACATGAAAGCACTGCTCAAGAGTACGCAAAAATATTCTCTAGAAAATCTTGGAGAATATTGCAAATTGCCAGGTTCAGCGATCGTGTTAATCTCAGCACACATCTATTGCAATCTCAGAAGAGCCTTGATTATTACAGTTAAATGTATAATATTTATAATAGTTAACATATTTTTTAAGTTTAAACATAATCTGTTTAAAAAGCATAATCACCATACCTATCGTTTTGCAGTTTGTTGTCATCTACCAGTGATCTTGTTGTGAAATAGAACATGCCGGTTTCTACCAGTTCACCTCTCCAATCTTGTCGTCTAGGTCGTTCCTCTATTTTAAAATTGATTGGCTGTATGAAACCATCAGTGTATTTCCAACGTAGATAATAATTTCTATTGAGCAAACAATGAAAAAAACACAGGAAAGTAAATTGTTGAAGAAACCAGTAAAGACGCTATCTTCGACCATGGCGAAGATGTATACTCTTCACGACACCTTTAGTGCCACGTACATCATTTTCTGGAATTTTATTTTTCTTTATAAGGCTATAACATGCCAATTTATATTGTAATACCTCATTGGGAGCGAGAAATATGGAAATTATTGGTTTTGGTAGGTGCCACGACCATTTTGACCACGCAAATGCTATGAGTGAATCGTACTCGCTGTATCCATACAAAGTTTTATTCTTGTAAGATATGCTTTTAGATATATAAGGGTTTGTTATGTGGGACGCCGATTCCTCAATTTTATCTTGTTTGGCTATAAGTCAGCTATATACACTTTAAATTTGATGTTGCTTTTTCAAAAAACAACCGACAAAATCAATTTTTGTAATTTTTTACAGGAGGTAGCTTCAGCTATTTTCTTCTTACCAATAAATTAAAAGTCGGAGGGGAGCCACAAAATAAACTTGATCAGCGCAATGAATAGTAGAAACAATTTTCGAAATCGACGCGTTCACACAGACGAACGGACTTTTAAGAGACATCATCATAATGATAAAAATTCACTCTCTCTGAGAAACAATGTCTTAAAACGTAAGGCTAACAACAAGAACAATATGAAATAACCAACACATAAGGTTTTCATTGCAAGCAAAAATTACAATGCTGTGCTTGACAACTTTACATGTGACACTGACCTAATAAGTGAATATGAAAGACAAGTGCAAAGCATAAAAAACGATGAATTAATAACGGCATCAAAAGTTTTATACCTCATCTCACAAAAACAACCATCGACAATCGAATCACCAAAGCAAAAACCACGAAAAAGTCCCTCCAATCAATGTTCAAGATGTTCCCACTAGAACCTTGATAACTTTTATCAAAAATGAGCTAAAAATCATAGACTTTAAAATTAAGGAATATAATAACCGCCACTACAAAAAAATAAGCAGTATATGTCAATTCAATTAGAAAGTATACCAAAATTATAGCATATCCTAAAAAAAACAAAACAAAATTTTTCACATGCATATCTATACACCAAAAAACGCTTCTCTTTAAAGGTCTATCTGGAGACATAAACGTTCAAAAAATCGCAGATGAACTAAAAAAACTAGAAAAACAGTTGGAAACAACTTTAACGTAGATAGTCCCTCATATCAGCCAAATAATTCTCATAGATACAAAAACGTTGATTAAATTCAAATTCAGTTTTCGAGTTAATATATAGCACAATGCTACAGCTAACAAGAGAAAAAGCGAACTAAAAACTATTGGCTAGAATAGATACCCTATTTCATAGACATCTACCTAGCCGATCGGAGAACTCAATTAGAACAAGAAAATAATACATATTTTTACGTATCAATAATATATTAAGACAGGTTACAAAATGCAAAAGTAATAACCGCTTAAATGCAGAATAACTAGGAGTTTAATTTTATAAAAAATATTCCCAAACAAATACTTAATTTCAGAGGTATTATAGCTTTAAAATAAAATAACGAACATAATAAACAGGGATCATACCATGTATAGAAACTTAGGTAGCTCGGAAATTGTCGAACATATAAACATAATTTCACATATAATAAAAAGAACCTTTATCCAACTTACGGTAAGCGTTGTCACGCCTTATATACCTTATGCGATTCAAAGTTTTGCTTTCATGCAAACTTAATATACTCTGACACACAGTATGTGCAGGGTATAAAAAAATATTAGAAAAAAGCACCATACATTACATCTATAAAAACACACAATAGGCTAGAACACACCCTGACACATCACGAACCTAACCTTTTTTAATCCAAGCTTAACCTTTATGAAAACTTATCAACGAAAATATATCAATACATGAAAGAGGGGGTTATTTTGTGGCATGCAGTTTTTAAGAATTATATTTCCTGAGTCTGTATACAAAGTTATTCTGGTATGCATGGTATTATCCTGTATTTTCTGGTATGCAGTCTTAAGATGTACATATATTCTAAGTTTACGGACAAAATTTCAGATCCGTACCTTTAACGGTTTTGAAGATAAAGACTTTGACATGTAAACACTATTTGCGGAGATACACAAATTTTTGTTAAAAACTAATTGAATATACTCAACCATATAAAATTTAAGTTTGCTGGCCTTTGATGGGTAGTCCAAATACAAAATGGTATTTTTGGTATGCAGCCTTAAGAAGTTATATATACTTTGTCTACGAACAAAATTTCAGGTCCGTACCTTCAACAATTTCGGAGATGTAGACTTTGACATGCAAACACTATTTGAGGGGTAATTAGGGGTGGGGGGGGAAATTAGTATGCAGTTTTAAAGACGTACATTTATTTAGTCTGCATACAAAGTTCAAAGTTTAGATTGGTATCTGTTATAGTTGTGGAGATATACAAATTTTTGTAAACAAAAGTGTACTTTACCAAAAATTTAAGTTTGATGGTCTGTGTGGGTTAGTCGAAAACACAAAGGGGTATTTTATGGTATGCAGTTTTAAGGACATGTATTTTTTAAATCTAAACAGAAAATTTTAGGTCCGTACCTTTAATGGTTTTGAAGATATAGTAATAAACAATAAAATACCTAAACAAAGAGCAAATACTTGTGACATTAGTTGTTGACAAAAATAAATTTGTTTTTGATTTCAATCCAACAGACCACATTAGCTAATATTGCTATTGCAATAATAATAACAAGTATTGTTCAAGACAAAACATAGATTGTTATCTGCCAATGCCACTATACTTACCCAGGAGAATGTTCATGACTGAACATGAAGTGTTATCTGCCAATGTCTGTATAATATTGACAATAATATACGCTGTGTTGAGCACACTCGAACTACTGAGTTGTACTTACGTCCGCTCCCGGATGCTTATTTATTTATATCAATATTCTGCGCTGCATTACAGAGCCGCAGTGTGTTCATTCTTAAATTCTATTTGTGTATTAAATCATAGTTCTATCTCATTCTAACACTGCGTTTATAAGACAGCAGTTTAATTTAACTTTTTACGACCTGCTGAATTGGCCGCCTGGTGACCTTTATAAAGACCCGTTGGTCTTAACTGCTTGCCGCCTGCTGCATAGGTCGCGAGAAGCACTATCTTCGACCTTCGATCCGTTGATCTTGTCAAGCGGCTGCAGCTATCGGTCGTTAATGCTCTTATGCATTTCCTATTTTCTAACCATAAAATTATTAATCTGCTAAGGCTGCGTTTGGTTATTTTTCATGTTCATCTATGAACATTCTGCGGGCGGCCAGACAAGTATCCGCTATAGTAGTGGATCTGCACCTCCTTACACGGCAGCTCTTCGTTGCGTAGAGCAGCCAGCTTGTCTTCTAGTTGTATGAAGTCCTTGTCGCAGCTTGTCTGGGTCATATCATCTCCACCATCTTTACCATCATCTGGAAAACGGTCGCCATCTTTTCTCTATTGATGCTCTTAACTAATTCAAATTGGTACGTATTAATCTGATCACTCAAACTTCTTATCTGAGCGTTTATGTGTAGCTCCTCCGCTAGCAAAGGACATAGTTTTCGAATAGGTCGCTTTACTGTGTTGTTTTGCGGCTTCACAGACACTACTCGAACTCTTCCTGGAGACGACGGATTCGTTCCAATGATTTTCCCCAACGGCCATTTGGCAGGATGTGTATTCTTGTCCTTGAGAACTACTATGTCGTCTTCTTTTATGTTCTCCATTGGTACCTTCCATTTGTTTCGTTGCTGCAATGTGTACAAGTATTCGTCTTTTTACCTCTTCCAAAAATCCCGTTGTATTTTTTCGATCAACTTCAAGCGGTTTAAGGACGATACTCTGCCATCGGTATCAGGATCTGAAGCTGCTATCATTCGTGTCGTTAATCGCGTATAATGGCCAAGAGTTCATCACAGCATCAATCTCCCCAAGTACTCTTGACATATTTTCAAACATCAAGCTTCCATCACCAATCACTTTTCTGAGATGACGCTTCATTGACTTAACGCCTGCTTTATATATTCCTCCAAAGTGAGGACTTGCCGGGGGAATAAAGTGCCACGATATTTTTTTATTAGCCAACACAGGTGCTAGCTTATTATTTTTCTGTATCGCTAGCGTGAGCTTCTTGTCCAAAATCTTGTTGGCACCAACAAACTTTGTCCCATTGTCCGAACACAAATGAGAGCTTTTTCCTCAACGACATAAAAATCTTCTAAGCGCCGCCATAAATGCTTCTGACGATAAATAGCTTACAGCTTCTAAGTCTGTCCACGTCCTTTGGAACATCGCATCAGAATTGGTCCGGCTGAATCATAACTCGTATGGTTAAAAGGCCAAGTGACCAAAACTCTACTTTTCGGCAAGTTTCCCATTTGTTTGTGTAGTGCTGCCTCGGCAATATCGGATACATTTCGAACATTTTCGAATGCATCCTTAAACCATTTTGGATAACCAATAATCCAGTAGTCCCTTCTTATTGTTGCTTCCACCAGTCTATTTCCTTCATGCGACATCGCGTAGTGTGCCTTATCAGAAGCGTAGTGACATTTGATTTCGCTAAGATGACCGGATGTCGACTATTGTATGGCAGCTCTACGTTCAACAATCTTCCTCCAACACCGAGAACCGATTGATAAGACTATCGTGGAACTCATTGACAGTCTTCGACATCAATAGCACAGTGGCCGTTTTCTACGTCACGTTCTCCTCTATTCTTCTGATTTTTTCAACCAGTCGGGACCTTTCCACCAGATATCAAGATTTGTCAACGCCGCAGGAAAAATGCCTCGTGACGCATGATCTGCCGGGTTGTCTCTGCTCTTCACATGGCGCCACTTTACATCCGACACCAATTTCTGAGTCTCCTCGACTCGATTCTGCGATTCTGAATCCCACACAACGTGATTGTTAAATCACTCCAAGCATAGGCTTTGTAAGTAGCCGGAATGAGCTTTATTACCCTCCCCATTACTTTTGCCAGCAAATGTGCGGCACACAACTCCAACTTTAGAAACATTTTACGGTTCTTTAGAGGGTTCACCTTTGTTTTAGCCATCAGCAGATTCACATCATAGTCCAATTTTATGTAGACCGCTGCCGAATAGGTTTTCTCTGATGCATAAGCCAATCCGTGAACTTCCAGCGGTGATTCACCCGACTTATGTATCCATATCGGTATGCGCAGCTTCCCCAATACAATCACATTTGCTGCTGTTATTCTTTTGGTATTTGGAACCATTTCCGAAGATGGAACCCAAATTACTGCAGATGTCTCGATGTGCACATCTGTAGTCTTTGACTTTAATTGACCGAATCTCCAATTGTTACCAAATCATCTATGTATAAATCTTCTCGGACTATGGACTGGAGCCAGCTGTCTTCTTTTGCGCAGCGTCGTTAATTTTATCTGGCAGTACATTTTCTCCACGTCAGCTGTTAATACAAACTTCCACAGCCTCCAATCTCCGTTGCAGTTTCGAGCCAGCAAATAGCTGGAACAACAGCTTTTACCGTTTGATGATTTTGCCGAAGTGTCGAACACCACTCTGAGCTTTGTCGTCGCGTTTGCTCCCTTATCACTGCTTAAAGAGGTAGGTAATATTTGCCACCTGAACCATCCGTTACCTTGGCCATATGTCCCAGATGAATGTACTCTCTCATAAATTGCTGATATCCTTTATGCAACTGCTCATCTTTTCTAAATTTACGCTACATCGTCGTTAAACGAGCCATGGCCTACTTCCTGGAATTGAAAAGATCGATTTTACTTTTAAATGGCACCTGTACGATCAATTGGCCGTTATGGTGCTGAGATACTGTTTGCATATATTTTTTTAAGCATTCCAGATGTTCTTCTTTGCTTTCATCGTAGTCATCTTAAGCTCTCAAAATCTTTCCAGATTTGTTGCGGCCGACGTGAACTTCTGTCATGAAGCTTTCCTCCAGAATCTTGCCAAAGACGTCTCCTCCAATAACCATGTAAATCCTGTTGGATTTATTAAACATGGGATCTGCCACCCAAAAATTTTTCCAGCTGTCAATCTCATATTTAAAGGACCAATCTGGATGTGAACCCGTCAGTGATGCCATCTACTGTTTGCACGAACTTGCTTAAAAATCTTGGCTTCAGCTTTTGACTCATTTTGTATTTTATTCTCACACAACTGCCTCACCAAGACCATGACCTTTTTATACTCTTGCAAAAAGAGTATATTAACTTTGTCATGAAGTTTGCAACGCAGAGAAGGAGACATCTCCGACTATATGAAGTATATATATTCTCGATCAGCTCGATGAGACGAGTTCAAATAACGATGTCCGTCTGTCCGTCTGTCTCTTTGTTTGTCTGTTTTAATGCGATTTCCAGCCAGAGTTTTGAAGTTAGGAAAAAAATTTAAACGCAGAAAATTTTCTTCTCCTTGCAGGTATTTGGTATGTAAAAATCAAAAATTAAGATTTTGCTTGAAAAACAGCGTGTTTTTGGAGTTATCGACTCAATATTTTGAACAAAGATTTTTTTGACATCAACAAAAATACAGTGCAAAAATGGTCAAGATCAGGCTACTATAGCATATTGCTCCTATAGGAACGATCGGTTAAAAATACAGTTTTTGCTAGGAAAACTTTTTTGTTCTTGATTATAAGCAAACCAAACTTTGCTATTACGTGTTTTAGGTAATGCCTGACTCAAATCCAGAATTTTATAAAAATCGGACAAAAGGGCGTGGTACCGCCATACAACTAAAAACTTAATAATGAGACTTCTCTGTAAACAGACGAGATACAAGATTGAAAAATGTAGTGAATGACTACATGGCCTTCTTAAAGACAAATTAATAAATGGGCGTGGCTACGTATATGATTCTTATTGGAAAATTAAAAAAGGATTTTCTAATAAGAATAATTGTGAAAACGTTTGCAAGATTATATAAGTTTCGGCATAGCCGAAAATAGCTCCCTTACTGGTTTCTTAGTACTAATGAGTGGTAGATTCAATATTTTTGCTGCTTCTTCCGATATCGTCGTGATTTGCGGTCCTTGATCAATCAGCTCAGTTAAGAATAATGGCTCACCATTTGCCGCCTTTATCTTGACTTGAGCAGTGGCCAGAATAACAGTTGTTGCTGCGCCGCTCGTTGTCATCGATGTCTGTTTTGCCTCTTTTTGTCCTAGATCAGTATAAAGCAGCTTATGATTACCTTTTTGGCAATACCGGCATTTCATTGACGCATTTGGACACTGGCCAGCTCCAAGCTTATGATTGGAGCACTTATAGCATAGCTTCTGCTTTTTTGTGAACTTCCTTCGTTCGTTCGCCGCCACTGTCAGAAATTTCCAATTCACTTGTCACGTGGTTTCACAAGCTGCAATAGTTACACGTTCTCTTTTTTGTCACTGTTGACGTATGGTATGCCTTAAACGCTAACATTAGCATTTATGCACTCCGTTGTTGAATTACGCTTTCGGCACTGCTGCTATTGACAATTGGCTGATCCAACAAGCGATCCCAATGCTTAGTAAGCAAAATTATTTTGTGGTCGTAGCGCTCCTTTCAAAGGCTCCAGGACACGTCATTTAAAATTTGTAAGTGCTGCACCAGTCGCGATGCCTCGCCTTTCAAACACATGCGCAGCCGCATTATTTTTTTTGATTTTAATATCATCATATTTTGATGAACCATCTCTTCGAATGAATTGTGGAATATAGTCCACTATTTCATATCACCATAAAAGACTGGTATTTTTTTTCCTTAGCTCTTAATTGTGGATTTTTTGTGGCTCCATCGTCAAATCTTTAATTTTTTCTTCAATGATATAATACATCGATGTTTGCATTATTCCGAATCGCCAAACCGTTATTATATTCTTAATCTCTTCCATAAGCGTCTCCAAATATTAAAACTGTTGTCCGCTTACTTTGACCTTTTTCTTTAGGTCGTCCATATTCTGGCAGAGAACTTCAATCTTCCGACTAAACGTATTGAAACTAACGCCCACCGTGGTTGTTCCGGCTTCCGACGTATCACTTCTCTGCAATTCCGGTGCGGGCTTAGTTAGTAGAAGGTACTAGCGATATAATTTCTTCATTCAATACTTCTTTAAGCTGATGGATAACTTCGTCGCATTTCTCAATAAAGTTATCAAAGGCTTGAAGTAATCTTCGTCACCGATACCATCCGCCATCAATTTCTGACTTCAGCCACTCAGCACCTTTTGGCTTCCACACTGGGCCAACTAAGTCATCAATAATATGATTGATTCTCTCCGCTCATTCTATCTGAGCGTCAATCGTCTTCAACCTGTTGAATCCCATGGTGGATATCACTCACGTTTTCCAAACTGGACTATGAAGTCGAACCGTTGTATTTTTAATATTTGGTCACCTTGTTGACCGTGTTGAGCCTCGACTCACAACCTGGATTAATTTAACTACACTGCACCCAAAAACGATAAAATGTCCGCATGCACTTCTCTCCGTGAATTTTAGCAAAACAAAAAAGGCACTGCATCTTTTTTCCACATTTTATACCCTGTACACACTGTGTACTAAGTATGTTGTGTTTGTTTGAACGAAATGTATGTAACGCATAGAAGCGGTGGAGGGGGACACCTTAAAGTATTTACATTCTTGAACAGGATGACAAGAGAAATTGATTAAGCGATGTCCGCACCAATTGTTCTCGGAAACTATAAAAGATAGAGACTTGAGATTCGCAGGATAGACTCATGACTCTCGGCAGCAGATAAATTTTCTACGGTTTTGTATCACGTTCGCTCCTTCCCGCCCAACCAGCACCGCCTTCTTTGTGAAAAGGCTATAAATTAAACACCAGAAGCCCTAGAATCGTGTAAGTCGGTAGGTAGACTCATTAAAAGAAGGTCTACAAAATTTCCATACCACAATTTCCCGCCCCCATTCTCCATAAAAGGAGTTTTTTTTTTGTAAATTACTATACCTTCAAAACTATAAAACCTACGACCTGAAATTTTGTATGTAGACTCTGTAAATATATGTTCTTAAGACTGCAAAACAGAAAATACCCGTTTGTATTTTCGACTACCCTTCAAAGACCATCAAACTAAAATTTTTGGTAAATTCCACTCTTCACGAAGTGAAAAGTATTATAGTTTTGTCACGAAGTTTGTAACACCCAGAAGGAGGCGTGTCGGACTATACAAAGTATATATATTCTTGATCAGGATGACAAGACGAGTTGATATAGCCATGTCCGTCTGTCCGTCTGTCTGTATGCATGCAAACTCCTTCCTCAGTTATGAAGCTAGCGACCAGAAATTTTGCACAGACCCTTGAATTTAATTACGATGACACATTGGTCGGAACCAGCGAGATCGGACCACTGGAACTGGAAGCCACCATATGAAAATTGCAATGTATGAAAAACTTTTTTGTTTTCCTAGATAGAGCGCTGAAATTATACAAGTAGTAGTAAACTGTAGCCAGGCTAAATGTCTGAAAGTTTCATTGAGATCGGAATACTGGAACTGGTACCTGCCATACAAAATGAAGAAGTTTCTTTAGATAAAGTGCTGAAATTTCAAAAGTAGTAATTTAGTGAGATTAGACCAAATGCCTAAAAGTATCATAAACTGGTACCTGAGATTCCAAATGAAGAAGAGGAAATGAAGAAAAGGAAGAAAAGAAAATTGAAGTCGTTGTATGGAAAATTTTTTTGTTTCTAACTAATTAACTTGAAACTTCATACTTATGTTGAAAGTCTGGCTTAAAAACTAGTTTTATATCAAAATGTGCGTGGCAGCGCCCACATATGACCAAAACCAATAATTTCCATATATCTGGCACCCCATGAGATATAACATCGAAAATTGGTCTGTAGGTTATGTGGACAAAAATTAATACGATTCCAAAAGTAAAATGGGCGTACCACAAAATGGCCAAAGATAACGTCTATACTGTTTTTTATTAGAATTAGTATATCTCTACAACTATGAAATATACGTGTTTTTTTTGACTGACCGTCTGTCTGTCTGTATTTATCAGTGCGTACTCCTCCTAGAGTTTTAAATATATCGACAAAATTTAAACGTAGAAGTTCTTCAGATATGTCCAGTCAATCTATATCTCAGAATTATTTCGATCGTACCTAAGCAAATTTTCCACATGGTTTTTGATGACATATACAAAGATATGGTGCGAAAATAATCAAGATTGGGATACTATAGCATATATGTAGCTCTCATAGGAATGATCGGTCAAAAATGAGGTTTTTGTTCGAAAAAAAGCAATTACATGTTTTTATTAATGCAATGAATTAATCCAAAGTGTTATAAATAAATAAATATAAATCAAACATAAGGGCGTGGTACCGCCCATACAGCGAAAACCTTCAAAGTGGGACTTCTCTGTAAACAGACGAGAGACAAGATTGCAAAATTTAGTGAATTATGACTGCATTGCCTTCTTTAAGACAAATTAAAAAATGGGCGTGGCTACGTATACGATTCTCATTGGAAAATTAAGAAAGGATTCTCTAATAAGAATAATTGGGAAAACTTTTGCAAGAGTATAAAAGTTTCGGCAAAGCCGAAAATAGCTCCTTACTGGTTTTTGTAATAATTTAAATTCTTTAGTACAATGTAAACTTATTCCAAGAATAAAAATTCTCGGATTAAGCTATATTTATTTAACTTATTGCTTACATGATATAATATTAAATTATTATGCAGATTATTATTATAGTTATAGTTATATATATATATATATATATATATATATGTAACTTACATTTTTACAGCAAACACACAATCTCTTTTTTTGAATTTCCATAATGCCTCTTCAATATAATCTCTATTTAAGAACACTGATGTGCATTGGAACAGACCAATTTGACTTATTGTAGGATGTTTTGTAAGAAATTCTTTAACTGAAACAATACTAGGTGTTTCATCTTCAGCATATTTTTTTGGTCTAATGTGTATAACCGCGCCATCTGAAAAAAAAATTATTAATCAGTAACTAGTAAAAATGCAATTTTCGGCATTGCCGAAGATTAAATAGTCAGCACGCCCTTTTTTTGTGCTACACACATTTTGTCGTTGGAGTCTTATTTCTCTTTATCTTAATAGCCAAAGTATCAATTTTCATTGAGTTCTAGAAATATGGAGGTATGTTTTAGTACTCGTAACCAGACCAAATGTCTGTAAGTATAATTGAGATCGGACCACTGGTATTGGCGCCTGGGGTACAGAAAGAAAAAACATGAAAAAGGAGCACATTTTAGTCGTATGGAAAACTTTTTTGTTTGTTAGTCAATTGACTTAAAACTTCATACTGATGTTCTTAACAGAGCTCGTACAAAGAGGTAATTTTTTTCTGAGTGTCCGAATAAAAACTGTTGTTCACTGACACGAAAAAAAAGCGATCACGTAAGACATTTTAACTTCGTGTTTTTTGAGCAGTGCTTAGTTTTTGTCGGTCTCTATCTGCTCTTGTTCTCTCGAGACATGTAAATTTACCCAAGCGACTTTGGCAAATGTATGTGTGCTGCGTGTGTGCTTTAGTTAATCCTTAGTCTCTTCATCTCCTCTTCTTTCTAGCGTTGCCTATGATGATATATCAAAAGCAACAACAACATAGCGCAACAACAATAAAAAAGAAACTTTAAGCTGAAATTTGGGTCCTTTTAATTCAATTGCTTACACTTTCGTCGAAGGTGTCCTGTCAAGATATCATTGTAAGACAGTTTCGTGTTTTTCTCTCACTGTCAAACACGAAACAGAAACCCGAGAGAAACAAAAATAAGTGTTCGGTTCGGAGCGACAAAATTTAATTTTTTCGCGTCGTGGTCGTAAGCAGACAAATTTATTGACTATCAGTTACGAGCTCTGCTTCTTAGGAACGAATGAACACTATTTTGATCAAAAAATGGTCATACCACACCCACTTATAGCCAAAACTAGTGAGGGCGGTGTGGTTGAGTACACTCATCGAGTACATCGCATCGCCCATTTAAATGGTGTTCCAAATATCAAAACAATCGGTAAAAAATGCGGAATTTACGAAAAGTTCGAGTTTGGGGGTCTTTAAAAGGGAAGCCATGAAATAGAGGAGTGTTTCTTGGTATGCATTTTTATGGACATATAAACTGCACATACATATTTTATAGTTGTGCAGATATACAAACTTTAGTTAAAAACTTATATACTCTTGCAAGCCTTTCCCCAATTATTCTTATTGGAAAATCTTTTTGATCGTTTTCCCAACAAGAATCACTTACGTTTTTGACGATTTAGGGGCATAGCCATACTCATGCTCATTTTATAATTTGTCTTAAAGAAAGCAATGCAGTCATACTTCACTACATTCTTTAGTCTTGTATATCTTCTGCTTACACAGAAACCCCCTTTTAAAATTTTTCGCTAATTGGGCCACGCCTTTATGTCCGATTCTTATAAATCTTTGAAATATATTCAAGCATTAATAAAAATACGTATTTTCAAAGTCTGATTTGCTTATATTCAAGCACAACAAAATTTTTCTAACAAAAACAGTATTTTTAACCGATCATTGTTATGGGAGCTATAAGCTAAAGTATCCCGACCATTTTTGGATTAATAACTCCAAAATCACACCATATTTGAGCATATATGGGATCTATTTACTATAGTGGTCCGATCGAAATAGTTTTAAGTTATACAATGCCTAGACATATCTGAAGAAGTTCTGTGCTTAAATTTGTTCGATATGCTTAAAACTCTGGGAGGAGTTTGCACTGAAACAGACAGACAGACAGACATCGATATTTGAATTCGTTTCGTCGTGCTTGTCAAGAATATATATATTTTGTATAGTCGGAGATGTATCCTTCTCTGCGTTGAAAACTTCACGACAAAGTTTATATACTCTTTTCTCATGAGAATAAAAAGAAAATTTTGTGCAAAGTTTCAAGCCTCTACTTTAACTGTAAGTATTTTTGGCCGCTCTCCCATAGAACGCCGACCACTGTGCGTTGGCGTAACATAGGCAATGTTAGTAAGGTTATATACAGGTATTTTTCACCTGTTGTTCTTTGCTTATGAATGAAAAGTCTTATGCTTTTACGCAGAGTCTTTGCAAGAGTATAAAAATAAATATAGTATAAACCAGTAAGGACGTTATCTTCGGCTTATCTTTGTATGGCAGGTATCAGTTCCAGTATTCCGATCTCAATGAAACTTTCAGGCATTTTGCCTGGCTACGGTTTATCACTACTTGTATAATTTCAGCGCTCTATCTTGGAAAACAAAAAAGTTTTTCATACAACGATTGAAATTTTTTTCTTCTTCTTTTCGTATGGTGGCTACCAGTTCCAGTGGTCCGATCTCGCTGGTTGCGACCAATGTGTCATCGTAATAAAATACAAGGGTCTGTGCAAAATTTCAGGTCGATAGCTTCAAAACTGAGGGATGTAGTTTGCGTACATTCAAGACAGACGGACAGACGGACAGACGGACATGGCTATATCAACTCGTCTTGTCATCCTGATCAAGAATATATATACTTTGTATAGTCGGCCACGCCTCCTTCTGGGTGTTACAAACTTCGTGACAAAACTATAATACTTTTCACTTCGTGAAGAGTATAAAACTAGTAAGGGTGGTATAGTTGAGTATACCCAACCATATAATACCCTGCACACACCCTCACCCATTTGGTGAAATGGTGTTCCAAATATAAACTAGTAAGGGCGGTATAGTTGAGTATACTCAACCATATAATACCCTGCACATACCCTCATCTATATAAATGGTGTTCCAAATATAAAAAATCAGTCAAAAGTGAGGAATTTTCGAAAAATTCGAGTTTGTTGATCTCTGAGGGGGAAGCCATGAAATAAAGGGGTGTTTTTCGGTATGCAGTTAAAAGGACGTTTATTAACTGAACCTGCATACAAAATTTAGACATTTATATTTCATAGTTGTGGAGATATACATATTTTAATAAAAATAAACTGGAATTTACCCAAAATTTAAGTTTGCCGGCCTTTAATGGGTAGTCAAAATACAAAATGGTATTTTCTGGTATGCAGTCTAATGAATTTATATATACTTTGTCTACTTAAAAAATTTCAGGTCAGTGCCTTTATTGATTTCGGAGATATAGGCATTGACATACATACACTATTTGAGGGGTAATGAAAGGGAGGAATGGAAATTGTAGTATGCAGTTTTATAAAAACTTACATACTTATTCTACATACCAATTTTCATAGTTCTAGCACTTCTGGCGTTCAAGTTATAGCCTTTTCAAAAAGTGGGCGTAGCTGGTTGGACGGGAAGGAGTGGGCGTGGCTCAAACCTTTTCAAACTTGATCTGCTGCCGAGCATCACGAGTCTATCCTCCAAATCTCAAGTCTCTATCTTTTATAGCTTCCGTGACCCATTGGTGAGGACGGACGGACAGTCGGACATCGCTTAATCAATTTGTCTTGTCGTCCTGATCAAGAATTTATATACTGGGGTCCCCCTCCCCTCCTTCTATGCGTTACATACATTTCGGCCAAGCAAACACAATATACCCTGGTACAGTATGTACAGGGTATAAACCAGTAAGGGAGCTATTTTCGGCTATGCCGAAACTTATATACTCTTGCAAACGTTTTCACAATTATTCTTATTAGAAAATCCTTTTTTAATTTTCCAATAAGAATCATATACGTAGCCACGCCCATTTATTAATTTGTCTTTAAGAAGGCAATGTAGTCATTCACTACATTTTTCAATCTTGTATCTCGTCTGTTTACAGAGAAGTCTCATTATTAAGTTTTTAGTTGTATGCCGGTACCACGCCCTTTTGTCCGATTTTTATAAAATTCTGGATTTGAGTCAGGCATTACCTAAAACACGTAATAGCAAAGTTTGGTTTGCTTATAATCAAGAACAAAAAAGTTTTTCTAGCAAAAACTGTATTTTTAACCGATCGTTCCTATAGGAGCTATGTGCTATAGTAATCTGATCTTAACAATTTTTACACAGTATCTTTGTTTATGTCAAAAAAGTTTTTGTGCAAAATATTGAGTCGATAACTCCAAAAACACGCTGTTTTTTAAAAACATAATTTTTGACCGATCCTTCCTATGGCAGCTATATGCTATAGTAGCCTGATGTTGACCATTTTTGCACGGTATCTTTGTTGATGTCAAAAAAGTTTTTGTGCAAAATATTGAGTCGATAACTCCTAAAACACGCGGTTTTTTAAGCAAAAAAATCATTTTTGAACGATCGTTCCTATGGGAGCTATATGCTATAGTCATCCGATCAAACTGATTTTTACATACCAAATACCTGCAAAGAGAAAAAAATTTTCTGCGTTTAAATTTTTTTGCTAACTTTAAAACTCTGGCTGGAAATCGCATTGAGACAGACAGACAGACGGACAGACGGACATCGTTATTTGAACTCGTCTCGTCATGCTGATCAAGAATATATATACTTTATATAGTCGGAGATGTCTCCTTCACTGCGTTGCAAACTTCATGACAAAGTTAATATACTCTTTTTGCAAGAGTATAAAAAACATCAATGATAAAGAAAATATAGAAAAATGTTAAATTATATCTAAGAAGCCTCTAACCCCGTGTGGGAAATTTATTTGCACTTTGCCAGCTATTCTTTTACTCACAGCCTTGTGTGGTCAGTGAGTTAAATTGCCAGAGTGCACCCATTCCATCCAGAAAATGATACAACATGCCGCTATTCTCTTCCACAGTCACGTAGGAAGCATAGAATGGTAAAGTTAAGTGCATAGAAGTGATTTAGATTATTATAATTCATACATAATACGCGAAACGGCTCGTGCATCTATGAAAAATTATAGGGACACAGTTTCTGATAGTGCCTCGTAGGACGCAGGAGCTAATAAGTCTGAGTAGGTGGGCAGAATCAATGAAACTATGAATTAATTTACGAAAAAGAACAGTCCATAAGACAATACTACGATGAGCTAGAGATGGAATGTTCATGTTGCAATTACGTAGTATTAGGATTCTTCAATTGGAGAGCAAAAAAAGGACAAATTGTTTTTGAACTAACTAAATGTGTTCTTGATATTTTTTGCATAGTGGAGATCATACGCAGTAACAATATTCAAGAAAAAAACGTACAAGTCTCGTAAAAAAAGGTTTGGTGATAAACGGGTCATTGAACTCTTTAGACCTGCACTTAATGGATTTAAATAATGATACGTCATAAACTTACATTTAGAACGTAACCAAATTCATTGAACACCGAGAATGCAGTGAGTTCAGATCAACCTGTAATAGGCCATGAGAATTAGGCTCCCTGTAAGAAAGACACAGGTTAACATCATCGGCATACATACATAAGTAGCCGAGAGTGTGATATCGACAGAGAAAGATCATCAATGAAAACATTAAACAATAGAGGACCAATGTGACTACCTTGGGGGACACCAGAATTAACTTGAATCAGCTCACAGCTGGTAGATCTAAACAGCACTCGTTGGGTTCTGTTTGTTAAATAGTACTTAATCCAATTTAGAAAATTCAGCGTAAAATCTATCCACCAGTAACATCGGTTTGAGTGTGATTAACAAAACCATTTACTAAGCAAGTAAGTTCAAGAAGATTAGAACATGTTTACCTCATTTTTTTAAAACCATACCATAACCGATTTACAGACGTGTTGTTTGCTTGAAATAATGATTTTGTCAAAAAGCTTGGGAATCGCAGGTATTTGAGCTTTCCCCCTACAATTGGTGACACCTGACTTATTACCTTTTTTATGAAGAGAAATAATAAAAGATTGATTCCAAATAAGGGGAAACGAAGAGTTAAGAAGTGAGAGCTTGAAAAGCGTCAATAAAGGCTTACACAGCGTGTAATTACCAGGCCCAGGAGAAAAAGAATATTTAACAGCAAGTACATTTTTTAGAACATATTCTTCATTTAATAACGGGTATACAAAACCATTGATAGAGCTTATCGAGTATGAATAATAGTTTCCCGAAAAAAATTTAGAAGAGTAAGCCGTTTTGAAGAACCTAGTAAACAAATTTCTAATTCTCGAATCATCGCTAGCTTCACTGACATCAAGAAGAAATTATGAAGAATTATGAAGAAGAACTCTACAAAACGTTTTAGGGTCACGCGGGAAGTGACTTTTACATCGGCTTTTTTTTTAAAACCTTAGAGCCTGGACTTAACTAATTTAGAATTGATATCTGACGGAAACAACGAAGGTTTTAGAGGCATTTTTGGCGAAGTATTAGTTGGGACTAGAGGCAAGGGAGAGCCAGAAAAAGCCTCAGACTTGGTATGCTTTGTGGTGATATTGGATTGGCCTACTTCATTGGTTGACGGCAAATTTGATTTCGAAGCCAATGCCCAGCATAAATTGTTAAATTTTAGAAACTTATCACGCACCCGCCGATACATCGACGTTTGAAGTTAAAATCAGACTGGTGATGACCATTTGTAACCACCACAGGCCGACTAAGAGTCAATATAAAGCCTGTCGTAGTCACATCTGGTGATGTCAGCACAGTTAAAATGGCAAAAATTCTGGCACAACCAGAAGTGAATGGCGTGCTCTTTATCACTGTCAAACGAATCTTTATCTTTGCAAAAAACGTTGCATATACTCATGATCGATGAAACAAAATCAAGAAACATGAATGAAAGTATGAAGGCAACCGCAATGATGTGTAGTAGTGCAATTGTAAGTGAAAACACACTTTCAAAAAAACTCACTGAAAACAGGATAAGGCGTAAAGACGCAAAGAGCAAAAGACAACAAAATAAAATAAAAAGTAAAATATAACAAACGATGAGGTGAAAACAATAAAAACACTTCTTACTAAAATTAGTTGACAACAATATAAAAGATGTTTAAATCTAAAAATCGATTTCGGAAATAATATGCAATAACAAACAAGTAAGGGATTGCAGTCGAGGTTCCATGACTTCGAAATACCCTGTACCTTTAATTTGTAACGGGTGTAATACGGCATTGTCCATGCTTTTCTCTATATTTTTACCCGTGATAGCTTCAGTTTTTTGCCTTTCACCTTTAAACTAACTAACTCTGGTGGGGAACCAAAAAGTAAACTTTATCTGGGTATTGAATAGGCAGAGTCGACCTAAAAAGCAGTTTCCGAAATCGACGCTTTCACACAGAATGACAGACGGTCAGACGGACAAAGCTAAATCGAATTCTCTTTCGATACTGATCAAGAATATATACACTTTATAGGGCTTGCGACGCCTCCTTTTAGGTGTTACATTTTCGACGTACATAAAACTAGGGGTATACTTTGTAGCTTTTAGAAACAACAAAAAGAGATAGAAAAATGTTCACTGACGCCAACACAAAAAATTATATCACCAGGTGTAGGAAATATAATCAACATAATATAAATTATTGTTTAAATTCTACACTTTCACTATTATACACAAAATATTGACGAAAATATTAAGATATAATTAATTAGATAAATAATGTAAAAATGTAATTAAGGCGCGGAGCGAAGAAAGCACGTCTGACTCATTTGAAATCTCGCACTCTCTCTCTTGCTGGCTTCTTCTTTTACACAGCACTATCGCGTTCGTTTTAAATTATTAAAACCGTTGTCGGCTTGCTTAGAGGCACACGTCAGGTATATTTTTATACTCTTCACGCAGTATTATAGCTTTATTACGAAGCTTGCAACACCTAAAGGAAACATCTCCGACTGTACAAAGTATATATATTACCGATCAGATCGACAAGACAACATTGACAACAAAATATTATGACATCTCAGAAAAAATGTAAAGTACGCATATCAAGTTTTCAGAAACTTGGCTTAACCAAAGTATATTAAGCAACGAAATTTTTTGCAATAAGTTCGTCTCCTACAGGCATGATCGTCTTGCTCGTCGTGGGGATGGCGGTCTTATAGCACTAAATTCACGTCTTCGCTCTGAGGCTATCCAACTCAATATGGTTACTGATATTGAATTTATTGGAGTAAAAATCAGTCTAGCTCAGCTAACTATCTTCGTTACGTGTTCATACATTCCACCCAATTCTCGACTGGATGTATATTTAAATCACGTTGACTCGATAAAAGCCATATATGACCTCACAGAAGACAGAGAGTTTCTCATTGTACTTGGTGATTTTAATCTTCCACATATCTCCTGGTCTCACTCCAATTATTCAAATTACTTAATTCCTTCAGGGCAACATGACTTTCTGGAAATTCTGTTAGATTTACCTCTATTTCAGGCTAACGGGGTCGTGAGCTCAATTAATATTACTTAATTCTTTAATTGATCAGACAGATTGGTCCACATTATTTGGTTGTAATGACTTATTACATGTCACTAAATGTTTTTATGACACCCTTTATAGCATTCTCAATTTGTGTGTTCCAATTGGCACTTCACCAACTTTGTCCCTACGACCACCATGGTTTTCCCGCCAATTGTCGAACCTGAAAAATGCCAAATCCAGACTTTATAAAAAATTTAAATTGTCTGGTTTACTGTCTGACTTTTCTAGATATACTATAGTTCGCTTCTAGATATACTATATAGTTTTTCTCGCTTATTAGCATTTGCTACAAAAACTACTTGGGTCGATGCAAAAGAGAAATTTCACGCGATCCTAAATCATTATACAAATTTGTGAATTCTAAGCACAAAATGGCGTTGTATCCATCGTCATTCTTCTTAGATGTCAAGTCGTCCTCCGATGATCAGGGAATTTTAAATTTGTTTGCCGAGTTCTTCCAAACAATTTATTCGTCCTCATCATTCTCGGGAACCTCATACCCATACTCAGTAAGCTCTATCAATGGCTTTGCTTCCCCTGTTTTTAATCAAGATATGGTTTTAAAAAATCTATCGGCTGTTAAAAGTTCGTTTTCCCCTGGTCCGGATAATGTACCCGGTTGCGTGTTAAAAAAATGTGCGAATTCACTGTGCAAGCCTTTATGGAAGCTTTTCAGCTTGTCGCTTATTAATGCCTCATTTCCTTCTGTTTCAAAGGAATCTTTTATAATTCCTCTTCACAAAAAGGGTAATAAATCCGATGTCTCCAACTATAAAGGCATATCCAAATTTTCTGCTATTCCCAAACTTTTTCAAAAGATTATTATTGTAAGCTTGCAACACCAATGTAAGTCTGTGACGTCTCCTTCTCAGCAAGAGTTCTTAAAAATGAGGTCAGCTTGTACCAATCTTCTTGAACTCACATGTTTGGTAAATAGTGGTTTTGTTAAGCAATCTCATACCGATGTCATATATACTGACTTCAGTAAAGCTTTTGACTCGGTTAACCACGATTTGCTCTTATTGAAATTGAGTCTTTTAGGCTTTCCACCAAATCTTTTAAGTTGGATAAAATCTTACTTAACAAACAGGTCTCAACGAGTGTTGTTTAGATCTGCTGCATCCGAGCTTGTTAAGTAACTTCTGGTGTCCCTCAGGGAAGTCACCTCAGTCCTCTTTTGTTTAATATTTTCGTTAACGATCTGGCCTTGTCGATATCACGCCCACGGGTGCTTATGTACGCTGATGATGTTAAGCTGTGTCTTATTGTATCCTATTGCAGGAGAACCTGAACTCTCTACACTCTTGGTGTTCACTAACTGGAACGAATCTCAATTTTTAATGATATAGGTGTTCTTTTTGATCCCAAATTCAGCTTCATCCAAAAAATTTCAACAGTCGTCAATAATGCGAAGGGCGTTTTTGGATTTATTAAACGTTGGTCTAAAGAATTCAAGGACCCTTATATCACTAAAATTCTTTTCACGTCATTTGTAATCCTATACTCGAATTTTGCTTTTGTGTATGGTCACCACAATATAAAATATTATATTAATATATTTTGGACATCGGGCACCAAGTTGGGTGAGGCGCAGGAGTTCTACTGGCAAAGCACTGGCGGCAAAATTCCAATGGCCAATTGGCTTTGGCATTTCGGCGAACCGAACAATCCACAAAATGAGCAATGCGTCTCAATATACTACTTTAATAACGGTTATTTCGCGAACGATGCGCCCTGTGACTATCCGTTCATGTACATCTGTGACAAGCCTGTTCATCAAGGCAATCAAAGCGAGTATTATCTCTCACAATCGGTAGTTTTGGTAAAACAAAATTGATAAGACATTTTGTGAAACTGTTTCTTGGCAGCTGTTATACTTTAGAAGACAGCGTAGAAGAAGAAGCAGTGATTCGAAATTTAACAATCGTGTTTCTTCAAAACTTGTTTTTTAATAATTGCTAATTAATTAAACATTTTGTATGTGCTTTTAATAATAATAAAACTGAGCTCAATTATATTTAAATAAAACGCATATACAAAATATTATAAATGAGCTTCATTAACTTAATAAAACTGAGCTTATATATATGAAGAAAACAACAAAAACATGTATTATTATTTTTGTGTTGTAAACAAACATGATAAAGTTTAAAGCTCCCGTTTCTCCTTTACAATATGTATTTTTGTTATTATAAAACAATTTAAAATCAAATAAACAAAATTAATAAAATATTCCGTTTTGTATTTCAACTCGTCTGCTTCTTCATTTAATCAAATTATAAAGAATTATGAAAATTGTCACGTTTTCATTTAAGAATATCTTATGAACTGCAAAAGAAAATAAGAAGATAAACTTTTAGCATAAATTTAGGTCAGAAAGTTTAATTTAAACGAGTAATGCCGACGTCGCCGAATGCATTGTGCACGAAATGGGGCGTCGCGCACGTATACGCACTGTGGCACCCCAAAATACAAATAACTACAATGCAAACGCAAATGTATGCGTTGAGACTGTGCCATGATTTGCGCAAAGTATAAACACGTAAGGCAGAACAATGTCGCACATATATAAATATATACATATATATATACATAAATATTGCACAATGAATAAAGTAGTAAACGCTGAAGTAGAAGAACGCAAAGCTTAACAGTGCGAATGCATGCAAGTGCTGAAGAAATATCAACTGTTGAGTACAACTAAGCTTTGTTTGTGCACGAAACCAAAAACTTTTGTAGACATAATAATTTATAATACAAGCAAATAGTAAAATGATAACTAAGAGAAACATGGTAAGCTTGTTTATAAAAAGCAAAAAGGGCACACAAACCGACTGATTTTCAGTCAATCATATTTCGCGCAACAAAGCGCACATATAAAAAAATAAATATATATTTATTAACATAATTAATTAATGAATGGCAAATAAATTTTCCCACCGGATCAGAGACTTATATTGTGCTTATTACTAAATTTTTATATTATTGTATGGTTTTTATTTATTATTATAGCATTTATTTATCTTTTGTATTTAATTATTATTTTTATATTTTATATATTGTAATAACTTTAAGTAATTTATAGCAATAAATTGTTATTAATAAACAAATAAACAATTAAATTAAAATATTTTGTGATGCATTTTAAATAGCATACGCAGCTTGCTCTTACCTAAGATTTGATGACGGCCAGGATGTGGATTGCTCGTTTATCCTTGCCAAATTGAGAGGTGACCACTTAAATCAATGGCAATACCAATACTTGAGTTGCGGGGCGCTTTATTAGTGCCATGATTAAGCAAAACAATTAAAGAAATACTCAACACAAAACATTACCGGACAGACGCTGAAATAGTATTATACTGACTTAGATCAAGTAGCAAAAGACTCGAAATATATGTCGCTCAACAATTGCAGATATGTGCCAATAAAACTAAGCCCGGCAGATGAATCTACAAAGATTCGAGACATTCACTTTCCTAACAATAATGATTGGTTAAACAGTCCAGAATCCTTGCGAAAAGTTAGCACTGGCGGCGGCTCTGATGGCTTTACCGAAAATAGAGCTCCACAACTTTTGAGTCGACAATATCACTTTTTATACCCCGTACATACTGTACTAGGGTATATTGTGTTTGTTTGGCCGAAATGTATGTAACGCATAGAAGGAGAGGAGGGGGACCCCATAAAGTATATATATTCTTGATCAGGTCGACAAGACAAGTTATTTAAGCTGATATTAATTCTCCTACCGTTTGTGAAGGGTATTATATGGTTGAGTGTACTCAACTATACCAACTAGAGGTGGAGAACTATCGATGGCACTATCGGCACTATCGATGGTTGAGCGCTATCGAGCCACCATCGATAGCAGCCACACACTATCGATAGTGCACGATAGTACCAGCGATAGTTGGCATTTCACATCGCTAAAAATTAATATTTGCGCGTGTTCTGTGGCTTCAATAAAACATTGTTAAAATTAAGAATCAATAAATAGATATGGAACGCTTTCTTCAAAAAGGTATGTATTATAAAAAAGTATTTTGATCAACAATGTGTCAAATTTAATGTAAACGTCGAATATCCCTCACACTCAGTGCGTCAAGTGGAGACAAACAGGCTTGCGATTGCAGCAGTACGGACTCTGAGAAAGATTTTGTAGCTGATAGGAAAAATGATAAAAAAGAGTAAAATCTCACAAGTGTGGAAATATTTTAAAAGATCAGATGACAAAAAGTTTGCAAAAGGCTTTGACTGCGGCAAGGAATATAAAACAAGTGGAAATACGACCAACTTGTACGACCATTTGAAACGATTTCATCACGGCTTGAAAGCTCATAAACCAAATCCAGCAGTCGTTGCAGATACCGACAACATTGCATCTACCAGCAGCAGCTGTAGGTCGAGTATGCACTCAGTAGGTTCTTACTTCAAGAGAGCCGTCTTCTACGAGTCGAGTTCAAAGCGAAAGAACGACATTGACAAAGCGTTGACTGAGATGATTGCTAAGGATGTACAGCCATACAATATAGAGGAAAATGAAAGATTTGGTAAATATACTCAGGTATTGGATCCAAGATATAAACTGCCAAGCAAGACACATTTAAGAGATGTGTTGATGCTTAATTTATTTCAAGAAACTTCTGCCAAATTATCAATAATATTTGAAGATGTCTCGAATATTTCAATCACATGTGACTTGTGGGCATCAAGTCCCAACGCCTGTTTTTTGACTGTCACGGGTCATTTCGTTTATAATTATGAGTTTAAAACAGCATCTTTAGCCACAAAAAAAATTTATGGCATATGGACTTTACCGAAAAGTCGAAAGTATTTTACCATTGCTACAAACTTAACAAGGAAAAAAGATGCAAATCATTTTATTAGAGTCCATAAAAAAACGCCTATAAATTTATGAGCAAAGGACCATCAGCATGATGGCTACCATATTGGATCCACGTTTTAAAAAGAATGGTTTTCAATACAGTTTAAATGCAGAACATGCTTCAACATTTTTTGAAAACGAGCTGGCGAATTTATGCGTTGAAGAAACTTCTATTGATTTGCACGCGGCAAAGGAGACAAATTCAAAGTACTCATTATTTGATTTTTTGGGTGAAAGATCTTTAAACAAACCCGACAACGCACGATCAGATGCAATAATAATTAAAAGGCAGTATCTGGAGAGGGTAATAACCAAACAGGAAATGGATTCTCTGTTATGGATTAAGGTAAACCTAAAAAAAAATTTTCAAATCTATATAATTATAAATATTACATTTTATTTCAGGCGAATCAAACTGGCTTTCCTTTACTCAAAAAGCTTTTTTTCAAATACTTGTGCATTTCTGCAAATAGTTTCAGAGAGACGAAACAGACTAAAGGAGGACAACATTAATATTCTTTTGTTCTTAAATCAAAATTTTTGGATTAAATAAACATTATTTTTTTTGTTTACGTTACAAAAAAATATTTATGTGGAACGATACTATCGACGACTATCGATAGCACTATCGACAACTATCGATGGTACCAAAATAACTATCATCGAATATCGATGGCGCTGACTATCGATAGTTCTCCACCCTTAGTCAAAATAACTGTAATGTACTTAAAATTTGCTTTGAATTTGTTTCAAAAATAATAATGATGGGAGAGGCTTCTGGTTTTAAAGAGGTATATTTACTGAGCCTTAAGAAAACCGTTGTTTGAGAGAAAATTGGGAGGATATAAATGGTGTAATTTCATGACTACTGAACCTTCTTACTGATTTTTTACTCTTCACGACACATTTTGTGGTACGCCCATTTTATTTTGGGAATCTTATGTATTTTTGTTCACATAGCCTACAGACCATTTTTTTTTAATATACCTCAATACCTTGGTTTGGTCATATTTGGGCGGTGCCACGCCCATTTCGATATCACAATAGTTTTTAAGCCACATTATGAACATAAGTATCAAGTTTCAAGTCGATTAGTTAAGAAACAAAAAATATTTCCTTACAACGATTTAAACTTTGCTTCTCTTCCTCTACTTCATTTTGTATGGCAGGTACCAGTTCCAGAAGTCCAATCTTAAATTTCAATCATTTTATTTGGCTGTGGTTTACTACTACGTGTATAATTTTAAAGCTCTATCTTGGAAAACAAAAAAATTTTTCATACAACGAATGAAAAGTTTTTTATACTCTTGCAAAAGAGGATGGTCGTGAAGTTTTCAACGCAGAGAAAGAGACACCGACTATACAAAGTATATATATTCTTGATCATCACGACGAGACGAGTTCAAATAACGATGTACGTCTGTCCGTATGTCTGTCTGTCCGTCTGTCTGTCAGTTTCAGTGCAAACTCCTCCTAGAGTCTTAAACATATCAAAAAAATTTAAACGCAGAAGTTATTAAGATGTATCCAGTCATTGTATACCTCAGAATTATTTCGATCGGACCACTATTTAATATAGCTCTCATAGGAATGATCGGTAAAAAATTACGTTTTTGTTTGAAATATAGTGTGATTTTGGAGTTATCAACCCAAAATTTTGCACATGGTTTTCTTTAACATAAGCAAAAATACAACGCTAAAATGGTCAAGATCGGGCTACTATAGCATATAGCTCCCATAGGAACGATCGGCCAAAAAGAAGGTTTTTGTTCAAAAAACTGTTTTGTTCTTGAATATAAACAGACCAAATTTTGCAAAAAGGTGTTTTTAATGCCCGACTATAATCCAAAGGTTTTTAAGAATCGGACATAAGGGCGTGGTACCGCACAAAACTATTCAAACTTAATCTTCTGCCAAACATCATAAATCTACCCTCTAAATTTCAAGTCTCCAGTTTTTTATAGTTTCCGAAAACTACTGGTAAGGATGGAAAGACATAGCTACATCAACTTGATTTGTCGTCCTGATAAGCAATTCACGTTTATACTTTTTAAGTCTTTTCCTGTCAAACAAACTTAATACAACACGGTGTATTAAAAGGCGCTAAAAAAAATACTTTCAATGCCATGTACAACAGCTACTATTATTAAGTTAAGTTCGACCGAAGAAGTTTATAGGTTTATAGAAATATAAATGTGAAAATGTGTATACGGTCATCATTTTAATAGACTTGACTTGAAGTTATTTCTCATGAAAATAAATCTATACATTTTTAGGTCTATTGATCTTTTCACCCCCTTTCATGAAAAGCTCGTTACGAACATGCCGATATGTCTGCAAACTTCATGACAAAGTTGCCGGAGCATTTAATAAACGTGAGTACTTACATTTTCTTGCCTCGTCTTCAATTTGTTTACTATCCGTTGAAACCCAAATGTTTTTAAAGGCTTTTGTACTGTTTATAGTTAAAATCGTTCTGCCAAGTAAAGATATTCCATCAATGCGTTGCAAGTTTTTATTTTTAATTCCTTTTGACCCTCCTCTGGCAAGAATTACAGCATGAATATTTGTTAGCTCCCTACTAAAAAAACAAAAATAAAACCAAAACTTCATTACTTATTTAAATTATTTCAATAAACCGGCTTTGTTATTTGAAATGAATGAAATGAAAATAAGAATATAATAAAAACTAGAAAGTGCGGTATGGTTGGGTACACTCAACCATATAATACCCTGCACACACGGAATGAGGTGCGATGTCCCAATTAAAAATTTTTCTATTTGGCAATGCCCATTTAAATGGTGTTTCAAATATCAAAAAAAATCGGTAAAAATGCGGAATTTAGGAAAAGTTCGAGCCATGAAATAGAGGGTTGCTTTTTGGTATGCAGTTTTAAGGACGTAGATTCATACAAAATTTCAGACACACAATAAAAAACCAGTTAGGACGCTGTAAGGACTCTTTTCGACACTTTTTGTGATAAGCCTATTTTATTCTTGGAATTTTCTTTCTTTTTGTCAACGTAGCCTACAGAACAACTTTCGTTGTTATACCTTGTTGGGTGCCAGATAAATGGAAATTATTGGTTTTGGTCATATGTGGGTGGTGCCACGCCCATCTTGATATCAAAATAGTGTTTAAGCCACACTATGAACATAAGTATGAATTTTCAAGTCAATTAGCTAAGAAACAAAAAAGTTTTCCATACAACGGCTTAAATTTCTTCATTTTGTATGACAGGTACCAGTTTCAGAAGGGCGGGAGGGGGAACCCATAAAGTATATATATTCCTAAACAGGACGACAAGAGAAATTGATTAAGCGATGTCCCTCCACCTTTCCCCCCTTCTATGCGATACATACATTTCGACCAAACAAACAAAATATACCCTGGTGTACACAGTGTGTACAATATAATAAAGAAGTATAGAATAAATATAGCATAACATGTATATGTAACAATAAATAATGCACAGCAAACTTTAAGATGTCTGTCAAGCATTTGACAGAGTTTGGTTAGATGGTCTAATGTTTAAAATGAAGACTATGCACTAAAATAACACACATAAACTACTAAAGACATACCTCTACGACAGAAAATTTGCAGTGAAATGTAACAGTAATATGTCCGAAGCCCACACTATTGGAGCTGGAGTTCCTCAAAGCAGCGCACCAACCAGCCGACGGTTAACAACATCCACCTCGCTGAGGATACACCTATTCTCAGCCACTCCAGATGCCCCATGCAAGCAATAGTGCGATTAGCTCTTCACTTGATCGACGTAGAAAAATAGTTATCTGATTGGCGAATAAAAGACAACGAACAAAAATGCAAGCACATTACGTTCACTCTAAACAAGCAAGATTGACCACCGCTCACATTAAACAACACTACGTTCACGCAAGCAAACGAAGGGACGCAATTAGGAGAACACCTCGTAGAAGACTCACATGGCGCACATATTTTAAAATTAAAAGCAAACAGCTTGTTAACCAATGGCTTGTTAACGCTCGCTCTTCCTTTAGTCGTGACAACAAGGTCCAGCTCTACAATTCTGTTATAAAACCTATCTGGATCTATTAGTTTCAGGTATGGGATAATGCTGGCAATAAGAATATTGATATTGTCTAGAGAACCCAGTCAAATATATTAAGAACTATCACCGGTGCACCGTGGTATGTTCGAAACGAAATCATGTAGGGAGACTTAAATATCTAACCAATGGGAGATGTAATAGCAAAACTCAAGTGAAATTACTACATCTTACAAGGTTCTGCAATCGATCCCTTCTCGTCATGATCTTCCAACCCAGCGACAGACTCTAGGACCGCTCAACCATATTGCAGTCTAAAAGAACTGTTAGTTAATGTTTAGATATACGATCTGTAAACTTATTGTTAGGCTCATATTAAAGAGAAACTTCACAAAATAAGAGCAGTTTTATATAAAAACCAGTAAGAATGTGAGCTTCGGACTTGCCGAAGAGGTATACTCTTCACGACACATTTTGTGGTACGCCCTTTTTATTTTGGGAATCTTATGTATTTTTGACCACAAAGTCTACAGACCAATTTTTGTTGTTATACCTCAATACCTTGGTTTTGGTCATATTTGGGCGGTGCCACGTCAAGTCAATTAGTTAAGAAACAAAAATGTTTTCCTTACAACGATTAAAACTTTGCTTCTCTTCCTCTTCTTCATTTTGTATGTCAGGTACTAGTTCCAGTTTTCCGATCTTAATAAAACTTTCAGCGATTTGGTTTGACGACGATTTACTATCACGTGAATAATTTAAACTTTCCTTGTCTTCGTCTTCTTCATTTTGTATGCAAGGTGCCAGTTCCAGTAGTCCGATCTTAAATTTCAATAATTTTGTTTGGCTGTGGTTTACTACTTCGTGTATAATTTTAGCGCTCTATCTTGGAAAACAAAAAAATTTTTCATACAACGAAAGAAATGTTTTATATACTCTTTCAAAAAGAGTATATTAACTTGGTCGTGAAAGTAAAGGTCATAAAGTATATATATTCTTGATCAGCACGACGAGACGAGTTCAAATAACGACGAACGTCTGTCCGTATGTCCATCTGACTGTCTGTCTGTTTCAGTGCAAGCTCCTCATAGAGTTTTGAACATATCAAAAAAATTTAAACGCAGAAGGTCTTCAGATATGTCCAGTCATTGTAAATCTCAGAATTATTTTGATCGGACCACTATAACATATAGCTCCCATAGGAATGATCAGTCAAAAATGACATTTTTATTTTTTAAATATAGTGTGATTTTGGAGTTATCAACCCAACGTTTTGCACATAGTTTTCTATGACATAAACAAAGATACAATGCTGAAATGGTCAAGATCGGGCTACTATAGCACATAGCTCCCATAGGAACGATCGGCCAAAAAGAAAGTTTTTGTTTGAAAAACTGTTTTGTTCTTGAATATAAACAGACCAAATTTTGAGGTAAGGTGTTTTTAATGCCTGACTGTAATCCAAAGTTTTATAAGAATCGTACTAAAAAAAAAAAAGATTTTATAATAAGAATAATTGGGAAAACGTTTGCAAGACTATATAAGTTTCGGCAAAGGCGAAAATAGCTTACTAACTGGTTTTTCTTCTACTTTTCGTATGGTGGCTACCAGTTTCAGTAGTTCGATCTTGCTGGTTCCGACCAATCGAATAAAGTCATCGTAATAAAATACAAGGGTCTGTGCAAAATTTCAGGTCGACAGCTTCAAGACTGAGGGAGGAGTTTGCATACATACAGACAGATGGACAGACGGACATGGCTATATCAACTCGTCTTGTCATCCTGAACAATAATATATATACTTTGTATAGTCGGCCACGCCTCCTTCTGGTTGTTACAAACTTTGTGACAAAACTATAATACTTTTCACTTTGTGAAGAGTATAAAAACCAGTAAGGCAGCTTTGCTGAAACTTATTTACTCTTGCAGGCATTTCCCCAATTATTCTTTTTGGAAAATTCTGTATATCGGGTTCCCAACAAGAATCACATACGTTTTAGAAGATTTAAGGGCGTAGCCACGTCCATTTTATAATTTGTCCTTAAGAATGCAATGCAGTCATACTCTCCACGTATTTGCAAAGTTTGGTTTGTTTATATTCAATAGCAAGAAAGTTTTTCTAACGAAAACAATATTTTTAACCGATCGTTCATATGGGAGCTATATGCTTTAGTAGCCCAGTCTTTACCATTTTCGCACTATATCCTTGTTTATGTCAAAGAAGTTTTTATCCAAAATATTGAGTCGATAACACGATACTTTTCAAGTAAAAAACTTATGTTTGACCGATGGTTCTTATGGGAGCTATATGCTATAGTAAACCGATCAAGCTAATTTTCACATCCAAGCTGCCTGCAGGAATAAGAACCTTTTCTTCATTTACATTTTTTGTGACTTGGCTATATGAACTCGTCTCGTCGACCTGATCAAGAATATATATACTTTATATAGTCGGAGATGTCTCTTTCTCTGCGTTGCAAACTTCATTAAAAAGTTAATATACTCTTGCAAGACTATAAAAAAACGAGCTAAACTTTTATAGCTTTATTAGATGAGAATAGCAAGCTCAAGGTCAATTTCAATTACAAATGTTTGTTAACCAAAAATTGATAGTTTTGAACAACAGTAAAACATTTTCAAAACAGTTTATCATGAAAAACGTAAGGAAGACTTCTTTATTAGTTTATCGTTAAGCAAAAATTGTTGATGTAAGAGTTTCAGGTTCTCACCTTTTGTCGTTTGACGTAAATTATAATTTAGTAAGGACAGACAGACGGGCGTACAAGCATATCTAGATCGATTTATTTTGTAGTCCTGATTAAAAATTTATATACTTTTTATACCCCACTCCTTCTATGTGTTACGTACAAACTTAATATACCCTGATACACAGTGCATACAGGGTTTCAGAAATATATTTATTTTACTAAGAAGCTTGCGTTGGCTTTGAATATCTGGTCAACGTGGATATATTTTGAAATTTTTAGTGGCATTCCTTCGAAATTTTAGGAATTTTTGATCTGAGTTCTGATCACATTCCACTGCTTATCACGTTTCATCAAGGCGCTGGCTTTAGGAGGATGCGGAATTCCCTTCTTCCTTTCATTGCAAAACTGGCTCGATTTAAACCTAGGCTAGACCAGCATATTAATTTGGATTTTGAAATTCAATCTTCGGTCGATGTTGAAGATGCCGATTAGATTTTAAATAGAAATGTTTATGATGCAGCTTACTTTGCCTCAACAAATTCTTTAAGGTTAAGTGGTGAATCTTAGCCTCCTTTAAAACCCGTGATCATATCTTATTTAGAGAAATACATCGTTTTTAACATGGATGTCTTCGTTCGAGAAATATCTTGGACAACTCTTCTTAGAAACAAGCATCCTCAACTGTTCGGCATACTCTTTTTAAAGCAAGATCGGAATTTTTTTATACAATTCCTATTAATTCAGGACTTATTAAGCCTTCAGGTTACAATCTAAGGAGATTTACGTGAAGGATTAAAAGTAGGCCAGCAAAAAGCTCTTCGATTCGTGGACATAGGGAGTGGCGTCAAAAAGCTACACATTCCTGGCCACTTGAATCGTTGGTTTTTTCCCTTTGACTTGGCATTCGAGGAAGACACTTTGGAAGGACTAAGAGAAATAACCCTTGAAGAACTCCATCTTGAGCTTCAGTCTATAAATTGTAAGAAAGCTCCTTGATATGATGCTTTTGATGCTAGAGTAGTCAAGGCCCTTCCTAAACGTCCTGTAATCTTCCTGCTTTATCTCTTCAATTGAGTTTTTACTTTCCCCCTAGTTGCACTTGCTTTTTAAAACCGTAATTATCCCAGCTCTGCTGTACTATATAAATTTCTCTATCTCGAAGAGATAAATCGTTCAATCTTCTTCGTACGTGAGGATGTCAATAATCCGTCGCGTCTTTAGAATACCTTCTGTTTTACAACAAATAAGCCGCCATACTTCCCGGTATAATGACTGGCTCAAAAGCTACCCAAAGACTTTGGAAAGTGCTTTGGCTGCCCAGCCATCTCGAGCGATTTCATAAAGTCTAAAGAGGATATGTCCTGAAAACCAAGCTTAGAAACTTCGATAATACTCGGTAGCTGTCTTCAGACTTAGTTTTCACTTTTGTTTCGTGAACGTTAACCGTTAGAAGAGTAATTATTTGTAAGTTGACCTCACCAGTAAGGTCGAAAAATTTGTTACCAGAGCATTGCACGTTTTTTTTCGGAGGGCTTCAGTTTCCTACTGAATTCTTTTGCTTTGGGGGTCAAATCGTCAGAGCTGTTTGCCAAATTTCAAACCTGTTGATCTTATCAGTCATTTTGCTTGTAGGTACGATGAAACCGACACCGGTAATTTTTGGCGTCAAGTTGAGGGGGCTTGATTTTCTTTTAATTTAGCTGTATCGATCCATTCAAGCCTGCACGGCCTGATTAATATTTTTGTTGTTTGCGTTCTGTTTTGCTGAGAGCGCGCCGATCATGTATTTGTTTTGATAAAGTTTGCATTGCACGACGACTTATAGACAGCGGGTATTGCAGTCGATGGTACAGGTCTCACTGGCCTGCCTAGAAGCGCAGACCGCTCTTTAGCTTTTGAGGTATGGTAGAGGGTTGAAAATAAAATGTTCAACGCACCGATACTGAAGATGGAGACGTCATCTATAATCCCAATGGCTGCGAAAGGTTATTCTGTGCCGTAAAGATAATGAGCTGCAACGATGAATCGACGCATGAGTGGGTGCACGGAGTAGTCCCTATAATGCACGGCGAATAGATTGGCGCCTAGCTAAAGGTGTTAGGAAAGGCAATTATCCCAACCGTACGCCTTTCAGACAGATTTCCTAGGTTGCACAACGAGGTTAGTAGTAGATGACGATCCTGTGAGTTTAATCACATACGGCTTCCCGAAAGGCTTATAAGGGCAAGGAGATGGAACAGTTTCTTTGATGCGTACAAATTTTGAAAAAAGCTAAAAGCGCAGTTACACCATGGCTGTTAGGTGTTTCCAAACGACGTATTCAATCGAATTATGTGGCAAAGCCATAGAGAACTGCTGAAGTGCGGATCATCTTGTTCTTCTAAGGACGATAGAAAAATTCGGGATACTTAAGAAACAAATTGACTTTCATCAAATCACGCCAAACCAACAACGGATGCAATGATATTTCTAACAAAAAACTAAACAAGTAAGGAACCCATAGTCGAGTATATTTGACAATATAATATCCGACACACTGTACGATCCTAATTTCAAGAAAATCTGTAAAAAAAAGGTATTTTTTTAAAAATATCAGTTTTAGAGTCTTTGAGGGGTAATAATGCAAAGAGAGGGATTTTTCTGATATGCAGTTTTGAATGGTAATATTTGCTGAATCCGCATAAGATGTATTGAATTCGTATCTTTTATAGCTTAGGAGACGTTACAATTTAAGTAAAAAAAGTAAAATTTATTTCTTTTGTGCAGTTTTAAACAGGTTTATTTACTGAGTCTACATTCAAAGTGTGTAGTGCTGGTTGGAGGGGAAGGAGTGAGCGTGGCAAAAAATCTTCCAAGCAAAGCAACACGAATATTTTCCAAATTTCAACTCTCTAGCTATTATCTGATGAGGACAGACGGACATTGCTAAATCAACGTACTAATCAATAATATATATTGTTTGTGGGGTCTTCCTCCCCTCTTTCTTAGTGTTACATACATTTCGTCTCAAACAAACTAAATATGCCCTGACAAACTGTGTGTGCAGGATTTAACAAAAAAGTAGTGTGAAAAGAGCGAACAAAAAACCAGTAAGGGAGCTATTTTCGGCTATGCCGAAACTTATATACAAACGTTTTCACAATTATTCTTATTAGGAAATCCTTTTTTAATTTTCCAATAAGAATCATACACGTAACCACGCCCATTTTCTAATTTGTCTTAGAGAAGGCAATGTAGTCAAACTTCACTACAGTTTCCAATCTTGTATCTCGTCTGTTTACAAAGAAGTCTCATTTTTAAGTTTTTAGTTATATGGGCGGTACCACGCTCTTGTGTCCGATTTTTATAAAATTCTGGATTTGAATCAGGAATTAACAAAAACACATCTTGACCATTTTTTCTTTATTGATGTCAAAAAAGTATTTGTGCAAAATATTGAGTCGATAACTCCAAAAACACGCTGTTTTTTAACCAAAAACATAATTTTTGACCGATCCTTCCTATGGCAGCTATATGCTATAGTAGCCTGATCTTGACCATTTTTTCTTTATTGATGTCAAAAAAGTATTTGTGCAAAATATTGAGTCGATAACTCCAAAAACACGCGGTTTTGTAAACTTCATGACAAAGTTAATATACTCTTTTTGCAAGAGTATAAAAAAATTTTAATTTTGTAGGCACTCTCTCAGGATAATGTACTATTCAGTCTTCTCGAAATCGGGTGATAGATATTTCAGACATAAAATATAAATAATATAAACCTTACTAAATTAAACTAAGAGAAAACCAGTAAAGGAGCAATTTTCGGCTTTGCAGATACTTATATACTCTTGCAAGCGTTTTCGCAATTTTTCATATTAGAAAATCGTTTTTATAAACTTTCCAATAAGAATTATAAACGTAGCCACGCCCATTTTCTAGTTTGTCTTAAAGAAAGCAATGTAGTCAAACTTCACTAAATTTTGCAATCTTGTATCTCGTCTGCTTAGAGAGAAGTTCCATTTTGAAATTTTTCGCTATATGGGCGGTACCACACCCTTAAGTCCGATTCTTATAAAATTGTGGATTATAATCATTCATTAATAGAAACACTCAATTGCGAAAATTAGGTCTGTTAATATTCAAGAACAAACAAGTTTTTCGAACAAAACCATTGTTTTTTGCTGATCGTTCCTATGGGGGCTATATGCTATAGTAATCCGATCTTGACCATTTTTGCACCATATCTTTTTTTATTTCATAGAAAAGCATGTGCAAAGCTTTGGATTGATAACCATATTTCAAGCAAAAACCTAGTTTTTCACCGATCGTTCAAATGGAAACTATATGATATAGTGGTCCGATCGAAGTAATTCTGAGATTTACAATACCTGGACAAATCTGAAGAGTGTCTGCGTCTATATTCTATTGATATGCTTAAAACTCTAGGAAGCGTTTGTTAACTTTGTCATGAAGTTTGCAACGTAAAGAAGGAGACATCTTCGAATATATAAAGTATTTATATTCTTGATCAGGTCAACGAGACGAGTTCATATAGCATTGTCCTTCTGTCTGTCTGTTTTAATACCACAATCAATAAACAAACATATATCACAATCAATAAAACAATATCCAAAAAATTTAAGCGCTCATAATTTCTTTTTCTCCAGCGGGGTAGCTCGTAAAACAATTGAGCAATAGCAAATAAATTGAAAATCAAGAGTGTGGAGAGTTCAGATCAGCCGTAGGCCAAGAGAAGCAAGATTGGTCCCAGATAACTATGTTGAAGAACACCAGAACTTACTTGAACAAGCTCAGATATAGAAGATCTAAGCATTATCCATTGAGATCTGTTTGTTAGGACTTAATCCAGTGTAGAAGATTAACCGGGAAACCAAAAAGATTCAATTTAAAACTAGTTAGGGCGGTATAGTTGAGTAATCAAAATAAAAAAAGGTTATTTTCTTGTATGCAGTCTTAAGGAGTTGTATATACTTAGTCAACGCACAAAATTTCAGGTTCGTACCTTGAACAGTTTTGGAGATATAGGCTTTAACAAGTAAAGACTATTTCAGAGGTAATTAAGGGTAGGGGAAAAATTGTGGTATGCAATTTTAAAGACGTTCATTTGTTGAGTCTGCATACAATTTATTCATATTTTGTGTAGTTGTGGAGGCATACGAATTTGAGTTAAAAAAAAGTGGAATTTACCAGATTTTAAGTATGAAATTTCAGGTCATAACCTTTAATAGTTTTGAAGATATAATAGTTAATAATAAAACAATAAAAAAATAGTAATTAACAATTAAACAGACGGACGGACATCGCTTAATCAATTTCTCTTGTCGTCCTGATCAAGAATATATATACTTTATGTAGTCCCTTCCGCCCCTTCTATGAGTAACATACAGGGTATAAAAAAAAGCAAATCATAGCTAAAGGAGTAATTCTTTTCATTTTGCTTCTGCTTTTCGTATGTCGGCTACCAGTTCCAGTGGTCCGATCTTGCTGGTTGTGGCCAATGATTTAAATGTTGACAGTGGCATACGGTGAAACTGTTCTGAGATAAAAAAATGTTTACAAGTGGTACAAATTCTTCCAAGATGGCCGGGAAGACGCCAATGACGAGCTGCGCTCTGGACAACCAAGCACGTCAACAAGTGATGAAAACATTCAAGCAGTGAAGAAAATTGTTTCGGAAAATCGTCTATCAGAGAAATTTCTGAGGATGTCGGTATATCGCTTAGCTCGTGCCATGAAATTTTTTCTAATGTTTTGGGCATGAAACGTGTGTCAGCGAAGTTTGTTCCGAAATTGCAAAATTTTGACCAAAAACACCGTCGCATGAGCATCGCTCGAGAGCTGTTGAATGACATCAACGACGACCCAGATTAACTCAAAGGGGTCATAACTGGTGACGAATCATGGGTATATGGTTATGATATCGAAAACTTTTTCGCTATATAGTCGGCACCACGCTCTTATGACCGATTCTTATAAAACTTTGGGTTAAAGTCAGGCATTAAAAAAACACTTCATTACAAAATCTTGTCTGTTTATAAAAAACCTTTCTTTTGGAGGATCGTTTCTATGGGAGCTGTATGTTATAGTATTCCGATCAAGTTTTCTCATACAAACTGCCAGCAAAAATAAGAAAATTTCGGCATATAAATTTTTGCGATATGTTTAAAACTCTAGGAGGAGTGCACTGAAACAGACAGACAGACGGACATTTGAACTCATCTCGTCGTGCTGATCAAGAATATATATACTTTATAGAGTCGGAGATGTCTCCTTCTCTGCGTTGCAAACTTCATGACAAAGTCAATATATCCGTTATGCAAAAATATAAAAAGTTAAATTTATCAAAAATTTCAGTTTGATTGCCTTTGAGGGTAGCCAAACGTAGACAATGTTATTTCCTGGTATGCAGTTTTTTAGGTCAAACCGTCAATAGTTTCTTGCGATACAGACAATGAATATATATTCTTTATTCACTCCAAGTATCAAGTTCCTATCTCAAAAGAAAACAGAAATGCGAATGCTAAAATACCCTTTGACTAGAGGTCTGTATGAAAACATTTTGAAAATATTTGAATTGTTTAAAGGTGTCATTTAAATGAATTTGAATGAATTGAATATATAATGATTGAGCACATTCACAACACATAAGCTCAATTTGAGCAAATTTTATTTACTACTCGGCATTTTGAGTTTCTACTAAAAGCCTCAGTTTTTCGTTATTTCTTTTTTTTTTCTAACTACAGGCGCAAGACGTTGTGGTAGCGCACTACCTCAAGTGGATTTGCGACACCAGGTCAGCCTGTTCCACGACTACAGACAAAAAGTCAACTGTCGCTTTACTTCGCTTTCACACTAATTTACAATTTAACATAAATTTTTTCATACTACGTTAGGCGATAAACAATTAATTATTTATTGAAATACGTTAGTATACTGCGTTTAATACTGTTAGTAGAGGAGCAATTTTCCATAAAACTCAAATGACAACTGTAATACGTACATAAAACATGAAAGTAGGCATGATTTAAATATGTCGGTCTGCAGGTACTATGACTGATCGGAATAAAATGTCTGGTTAAACAAGCAGGGACGTTAAACTGTATATACGCTAACAATATCGGGGAGAATATTAAGCCATTAATTAGGTTATGAAAAAAGGGAGTACCGAGCATAGGTCTATGACTAGACAATGTTGGCAAATTGATAAGTTTCAACCGACTACTATAGGGTGGAAGGTGGATACAAGGATCTCATTGTAGATTCCTAAAAGCAAACAGACTGAACAGACTCAATTTGATTCTTATATTTTTCATACTGAGGATCCCAAACATACGACGCATATTCTAAAATCGGCCGTACCTACGAAGTGTAAAGCAATTTAGTTGTGTACGGGTCGTTAAGTTTTTTGGCCTTTTTTTTATGAAACCTAGTACGTCTATAGTCTTGTACGAGCAAACGATTAGATTTTGTTTATAAATTGACATTAGTTTACATTTTTTGCTATATAAGAGTAATGTATTTAGGCCACACAATTGGTACAGAGAGTCAAGATCAGACTAAAGCAGATACTGCTGATCTATTGAATTAAGGGTAAGACACAATTTTAAGTCATCAGCATATATTAAAACATGGTAGTGCTTGATAACAGTAGGCAAGTCATTAATAAATATATTAAGCAATAAGAGACCACTGTGACTACATTGGGGAACCCCATATGACACAAAAATTCATCTAGAAACGGATGATTTAAAAAGGCCACACTGAGTTCGTGAATCAATATAAAACGACAGCCAAAAGACCAACGATGGTGAAAAACAATAAGTTTCGAGTTTACTTAAGAACAGAGAGTGACAAACACAATCAAATGCCTTACTAAAATCTGTGTACACAACATCGGTTTGACCCTTATTTCTAACAGCACATTTATATTAGTTCTATCTTTATTAAGTATGGATAAGTTCCGTTTTGGTTTGATTTGATTTGTTTACATTAAATACGTTTTTTAGCAAAATATTGAGTTGATAACTCCACCGATAACGCACGGTTTTTTAAACAGAACCCTCATTTTTGACCGATTATTTCAAAGGCAGCAAACAAACCTCCTGCAAGGATATGAATACTTTTACCATATAAATTTTCTTGCTAATTTTGAAACTGTGGGAGGAGTTCGTATTGAAACTGGCAGACGGATAGACGGACACGGCTATATGAACTCGTTTCGTCGAGCTGATCAAAAATAAATATACTCTATATAGTCGGAGATGCCTCCTTCTCTGCGTTGCAAAATTTATGATAAAGTTAATGTACTCTTTTTTCCAAGAATATATAAAACTTTTTCTACATTTTTTCTGGCAGGTACCAGATCCAGTAATTTGATATCAACGAAACTTTTAAACATTTTTTGGAACGTAAGACTTTTTTGTCTTAAAAACGAAATAGTTTTTCACACAACTATAAAGAAATTGTGCTTTTCTTCGTTCTCCTCATTTTGTCTAACAGGTATAAGTTCCGATAGTATGATTTCATTGAATCTTTCAGACATTGAAATTATCTCCCAGGTACCAGTTCCAATAGTTCGGAACAGTGGTCCGATCTATATGAAACTTTCAAAAATTTGATCGAGGCCCGTCTTTGTGAATAGAGCTTACAAGACAAACAAGTTTTTCAGATTTAAATTTTGTTAATTTTTCTAGTTCTTTTCGCATGGGGGCTACCAGTTCCAGTTGTCCGATCATGCTGGTTCCGACCATTGATTTATGGTAATGAAATTCAAGGGTCTGAACAAGGTCGAAAGCTTCAAAACTTATGGAGGAGCATACATACACACAGGCAGATATGGCTATATCAAATCGCCTTGTCAAGCAGATCAAGAATATATACTTTAGTTGGATATGTCTCCTTCTGGGTGTTACAAACTTCGTGATAAAACTTTAATACTATTTAGTTTGTGAAGAGTCTAATAAAGCAGGAGCAAAAAACTTTGTCTCATCTCAAAAAAGATCACAAAAATGTAAAATCAAAATTTTTAACCGATATAATAAACACTAGTTATGCATAACTAATAATGCCGTACAAGCCAACAAGTATACTAACCACTTAAATACACATATTTTCAAGTGACAATATCTTAATAACACTGACTTTTAGGAAAATTAAAAAAAATTGGAACTAAAATTGAAAAAAACTAGAAAGGGCGGTATAGTTAAGTACACTAAACCATATAATACCGTGCACACACCCTCACCCATTTAAATGGTGTTCCAAATATCAAAAAAATCAGAAGTGCGGAATTTACGAAAAGTTCGAGTTTGTGGGTCTCTGTGGGGTGAAGCCTTGAAATAAAGGGGTTTTGCAGTATGCAGTTTATAGGACGCATATTAACAAGTATAGGTTTAGTTAGTATGCAATATACGTATGCAATATATTTTATAGTTGTGGGGATATACATATTTTAATAAAAATGAACTAGAGTTTACCCAAAATTTAAGTTTGCCGACCTTTGATGGGTAGTCCAAATACAAAATGGCTATTTTTGGTATGCAGCCTTAAGAATTCATATATACTTTGCCTACGCACAAAATTTCAGGTCCCTACCCTTAACAATTTCGGAGATATAGGCTTTGACATGCAAACACTATTTGAGGGTAATAAAGGGTAGGGGAAAAACATTTGGTGTGCAGTTTTAAAGACGTACATTTATTAAGTCTGCATACAAAGTTTCGTATCTGTTATAGTAATGGAGATATACAAATTTTTGTAAAAAAAAAGTGGAATTCACCAAAAATTTCGGTTTAAAGGTCTTTGAGGGGTAGTCGAAAATAAAGAGAGGTATTTTCTGGTATGCAATTTTAAGGACATGTATTTACTGAGTGTACATACAGAAGCTTAGGTCCGTACCTATTATCGTTTTGAAGATATAGAAATTATTATACTTATAGATATAGTAACAATAAAACACCTTTTGATGGGAAATGAAGGGGAAGTGAAGGGAAGGAAGGAAAATTGTGGAGTTTTTACAAATATACGTACTTAGTATACCTACCAACTTTCATGATTCTAGCGAATCTGGTGATCAAGTTATAGCTTTTACGAAAAGTTGGACCAAAAGCTGGTTGGGCGGGAAGGAGTGGGCGTGGCTCAAAACCGTTCAAACTTGATCTGCTGCCGAGCATCACGCGTCTATCCTCCAAATGTCAAGTCTCTATCTCTTATAGTTTCCGAGAACCATTGGTGAGGACGGACGGATTGACGGACAGGCGGACGGACGGACAGACGGACGGACATCGCTTAATCAATTTGTCTTGTCGTCCTGATCAACAAAAAGTTTCGTTATGTATGGCAGGTACCAGTTCCAGTTGTCCGATCTTAATGAAACTTTAAGGTATTTTGTTTGGCTACGGCTTAGTAATACGTGCATAATATCAGCGCTCTATCTTAGAAAACAAAAAGTTTTTCTTACAAGGATTGAGATTTTTTTTCTCTTTCTTTTCGTATGGATTCTACCAGTTCCAGTAGTCCGATCTTGCTGGTTCCGGCCAATGTGTCATCGTAATAAAATACAAGTGTCTGTGAAAAATTACAGGTCGAGAGCTGCATAACTGAGGGAAAAGTTTGCATACATACAGACAGACAGACAGACGGACATGGCTATATCAGCTCGTCTTGTCATCCTGATCAAGAATATATGTATATAATTTGCAAAGTCGGCCACGCCTCCTTCTGGGTGTTACAAACTTCATGAGAAAACTATAATACTTTTCACTTTGTGAAGAGTATAAAAAAAAACTTCAACGAGCAGATTTACAATTTCCGATCGTCGCATGCCATTTTTACATCGATACAGAATGAAGATAGGTATGATTGATGAGAGGTATGAAATTGACTTAGGGTCGCGTAAAAATTTGTTTTTGCATTGGCTATAGTAGTTTTGTCAAAAATAATGGAGAGGAAATAAGAGATAAGAGTTGACGACTCAGTTTGTCTGAATCAGAGGAATGTCTAATAGATTATCTAGAAATTCATGTTGTCCAGACTGATGTATTGCCTTTATTGTGTAGAGGAAATATAAAAGAGAAACGATGCATTAAGTAGCAAAAGTTTGAAAACCTTTAGGAAAGGCTCACACACCGAATTGGTGCACCTATTGAGCACACAGCCAGACTTATTATCTGAACTGGGGCAATAAGAATTCTCCACACCAAATAAATTTGTAAGATAATGTTTATTGAGTTTCTGGGAACAATAAACAGTCACAAGGCTAGTTAGGCTAAGAGGTTCCGCCAAAAATTGTGGTTGAATAGGTTTTATTTATTTATTTAATTAAAATGTGACAAATTACTGTCTAGTTATAAAAAATAGAAAAAGCAATAAGCAAATCAACTAAGACTTAGTTAAATCTGGTTCTTATTAGTAGCCCAGTGAGGGTATATTATTCGTCGTGAGTATTCTAGAGCTGACTCAGCAGATCACCCGAATCGACGATAATTGCCGGGGGAAGTGCCAATTTTAAGCGGAGACCGACTTAATACACTGGTGGAATAACAGAGCTGGGTGAATGAGTTCGACGAGATGCGCAAGCGCACAATATCAAGATGGTGGTCGATTTAATACTGGGCATGGATTTTTATACCCTGTACATACTGTACCAGGGTATATTGTGTTCGTTTGGCCGAAATGTATGGAACACCAGAAACGGTAGAATCATGAAAGCTGGTATGTAGACTAAGTATGTAAATTTCTACAAAACTGCGTACCACAAATTTACCCCCTCCCCTTCATTTCCCATCAAAAAGTGTTTTATTGTTAATTACTATATCTTCAAAACCATGAAAGGTATGGACCTGAAATTTTGTATGTAGGAAATACATGTCCTTAAAACTGCATACCAGAAAATACCTCTCTGTACTTTCGACTACCCCTCAAAGACCGTAAAACCTAAATTTTTGGTAAATTCCACTTTTTTTACAAAAATTTGTATATCTCCACAACTATAACAGATACGCACCTTAAACTTTGTATGCAGGTTTAAAAAATGTACGTCTTTACAACTGCATACAAAATTTTTCCCTCTACCTTGAGTTACTCCTCAAATAGTGTTTGCATGTCAAAGCCTATATCTCCAAAATTGTTAAGGGTAGGAACCTGAAATTTTGTGCGTAGACAAAGTATATATGAATTCTTAAGGCTGCATACCAAAAATAGCCATTTTGTATTTGGACTACCCATCAAAGGCCGGCAAACTTAAATTTTGGGTAAATTCCAGTTTATTCTTATTAAAATATGTGTATCTCCACAACTATGAAAAATACGTGTCTGAAATTTTATATGCAGGTTAAGTTAATATACGTCCTTTAAACTGCATACCGAAAAAAACCCCTTTATTTCATGGCTTCCACCCTCAGAGACCAGCAAACTCGAACTTTTTATAAATTCTTCACTTTTGACTGATTTTTGTGATATTTTGAACACCATTTAAATGGGTGAGGTTGTGTGCAGGGTATTGTATGGTTGAGTATACTCAACTATACCACCCTTAATAGTTTTAAAAGCTTTGGTTCTTACCAAAATACTGTAAAGAGGTAGTACAGATACAAGTAATCAACGGACCCGATTTGGACATGGACCCGCAGTGCCGAAAGCGAATTCTGGTTCAGCACAGGGCAGTACCAGGAGGGTGGTGATATGCCTGAGGTGCGGAGGGTGAGCGATGGAATTGGCCTGAGCAAGATCTCCTCCACCAAGATCGGCTCGGGCCAGTTGGAATCCTCGAGAGGGGTGAGCCTAAGCCACGAAGGACATGTCGACATAGGACGAGGCCTACAGGCTTTCAAGACGGACGCTACGTACGGACTCTGCGCGTGTTTTCGCATAGTGCACCGCACGCGGAATAAAAGTAGAACCAATGCACGGAAAGTAGAAAAAGTTCTTAGGGCTGAGCTCGAAATGTTTGACGGTATAACAGGAACATCTACTATCACGACGCATAAGATTAACATGAGGAATGACCGACCATTGAAACAGTGCTACTTTCCAAAAATCCTGGCGATGATGGAAATTACTACGCGCAGGTAGACGAGCAGCTTGCGGGTGGCTGTATCGAGCCGTCGGTGACTCGTCACAGTGCTTCTATTGTGATGGTCGGAAAAAAGAATGGGTCCTGGCGCATGTGCGACAATTCTCGAAAGCTCAACCCAAAATCGGTACCGGGCGCATACCTGCTTCCCCGAATCAACCACATTTTAGATCATTTACGAAACGTCAAATTTATCAGCAGTCTAGATCATAAAAACGTTACCATGCACAGCATTCACAGTGCCAGGGAGGGGGCTGTACCTATGGAAGGTCATGCCATTCGGCTTACACTCAGCACCGGAAACATTTCAGCGCGCTTTGGGCCAAGTTATTGGCGCTGAAATGGAACCACATGCGTTAGCGTATCTTGATGACATAATCGTCACGGGAGGCTCGGTAGAGGAAAATATGGCGAAAGGTGTTCCGCAGACTTAGGGCAGCAAATTTGAAATTGAACAGGGACAAATGCGATTTTTTCTGAAAGGAGACAAAATATCTAGGGCCTCTGTCTGCGAGGAGGGCATTAAAACCGACCCCGACAAAGTTGCGGCGATAAGGCAATTGAAACCTCCCACTAATGGACACGTGCGACAGTTTTTGGGTGTAGTATCGGTGTATAGAAGATTTGTAGAAAATTTTTTAAAAAGCCACTGTCAACATCACCGCGTTATAAAAAAAGGTAAACATTAGCGATGACAAGTCGAACACCGCGGAGTGCGGAGGCATCGGTGTTACCATGCCCAGACTTCGATTATAAATTCATGCTGCAACCCAAAGCAAGTGATTTTTGCTGACACGTACTACTTACGTAAATGATAGATGGGGAGAAACGAGTAATTGCATATGCTAGCAGACATTTAGGCTAGAGTGAACGAAACTATTCTCCGACTGAAAGAGAATTAGGAAGCTGCGGCCATAATTAGAGGGGTACTGATTTATAGTCATCACTGATCAAGTTGATATGGTCGAATAGTATCGAATGCCCGTCAGGAAGAATTGCGCGCTGGGCATTAGAACTTCAGCAGTATGCTTTTGAATATTGTAGGGGAAAAATGAATATCGCGGCCAGTTAAAATGATGACTCAATTGACCGAGGAGCCATGGTACCATGCTGGTAGTATTCGTGTACAAATTTATAAAATGGGTGGAACTGGCCCCACTGCGCAAGCCATCAACCGAACCACAAAACACAAACCATGGGCACAATTTACAAGCAGGTCACTTAAAAGATTCTTGGGAGACATTGGTGTGCGCCAAAAGTGAAAACAATGATTGCTCAATTAGCGGAGGGGGAGCAGCGGCGAAGGTTTTGATGAAATTCGCACTGCTTCTTTATAACACATACATAAATCTAGTGCTTAATCGAAGCATTTTCATTTATTTTAAAATTTCGATTTTTTATAAGCAATTTACTGTTATTTTTTGTCTAATAATCGAAAAATTGACTTTCTGACTTGTTGATTTTCAAAATAAGTCAAAGACCTTCGATTAAGCAATAGATTTACTATTTAACTACTTGTGTTGAAATGATTTCGGATGAACAGTTGAGAAGTTATGGTGGTCACCGCAAAAGACTATTTTAAACCAGTAAGGGAGCTATTTTAGGCTATGCCGAAACTTATATACTCTTGCAAACGTTTTCACAATTATTCTTATTAGAAAATCCTTTCTTTATTTTCCAATAAGAATCATATACGTAGCCACGCCCATTTTCTAATTTGTCCTTAAGAAGGCAATGTAGTCAAACTTCACTACATTTTTCAATCTTGTATCTCGTCTGTTTACAATGAAGTCTCATTTTTATACCCTGTACATACTGTACCAGGGTATATTGTGTTTGTTTGGCCGAAATGTATGTAACGCAGAGAAGGAGGGGAGGGGGACCCTATAAAGTATATATATTCTTGATCAGGACGACAAGACAAATTGATTAGGCCATGTCCGTCCGTCTGTCCGTCCGTCCGTCCGTCCTCACCAATGGTTCTCGGAAACTATAAAAAAATAGAGACTTGAGATTTAGAGGATAGACTGGTGATGCTCGGCAGCAGATCAAGTTTGAACGGTTTTGAGCCACGCCCACTCCTTCCCGCCCAACCAGCTACGCCCACTTTTTGAAAAGGCTATAACTTGAACACCAGAAACGCTAGAACTATGAAAGTAGGTATGTCGACTAAGTATGTAAAGACCTAAAAACTGCATACCCAAACTTTCCCCCCTCCCCTTAATTACCCCTCAAAAAGTGTTTTATTGTTAATTACGATATCTTCAAAACCATGAAAGGTACGAACCTCAAATTTTGTGTGTACACTCAGTAAATACATATCCTTAAGACTGCATACCAGAAAATACCCCTCTGAATTTAGGACTACCCCTCAAAGACCCACAAACTTAAATTTTTCGTAAATTTCACTTTTTTTTTACAAAAATTTGTATATCTCCACAACTATAATAGATACGAACCTAAAACTTTGTAAGCAGATTAAGGAAATGTATATCTTTAAAACTGCATACTTTCTTTTTCCCCCTTACCCATTATTACCCCTCAAATAGGTTTTGTATGTCAATAGCTATATCTCCGAAATTAATAAAGGCACTGACCTGAAATTTAGTGAGTAGACAAAGTATATATAACTTCATAAGACTGCATACCAGTAAATACCATTTTGTATTTGGACTACCCATTAAAGGCCGGCAAACATAAATTTTGGGTAAATTCCAGTTTATTTTTATTAAAATATGTATATCTCCACAACTATGAAATATACAAGTCTGAAATTTTATATGCAGGTTCACTTCATATACGTCCTTTGAACTGCATACCGAGAAACACCCCTTTATTTCATGTCTTCCCCCCACAGAGATCAACAAACTCGAATTTTTCGAAAATTCCTCACTTTTGACTGATTTTTTTGATATTTGGAACACCATTTAAATAGGTAAGGGTATGTGCAGGGTATTATATGGTTGAGTACACTCAACTATACCGCCCTTACTAGTTAAGTTTTTAGTTGTATGGGCGGTACCACGCTCTTATGTCCAATTTTTATAAAATTCTGGATTTTAGTCAGGCATTAATAAAAACACGTAATAGCAAAGTTTGGTTTGCTTATATTCAAGAACAAAAAAGTTTTTCTAACAAAAACAGTATTTTTAACCGATCGTTCCTATGGGAGATATATGCTATAGTAGCCTGATCTTAACCATTTTTGCATTGTATCTTTGTTGATGTCAAAAAAGTTTTTGTGCAAAATATTGAGTCGATAACTCCAAAAACACGCTGTTTTTCAAGCAAAAACATAATTTTTGACCGAACCTTCCTATGGCAGCAATATGCTATAGTAGCCCGATCTTGACCATTTTTGCACGCTATCTTTGTTAATGTCAAAAAAGTTTTTGTGTAAAATATTGAGTCGATAACTTCTAAAATAAGTGGTTTTTTAAGCAAAAACATCATTTTTGAACGATCGTTCCTATGGGAGCTATATGCTATAGTCATCCGATCAAACTGAATTTTACATACCAAATACCTGCAAGGAGAAGAAAATTTTCTGCGTTTAAATTTTTTTGCTAACTTTAAAACTCTGGCCGGAAATCGCATTGAAACAGACAGACGGACAGACGGTTATCGTTATTTGAACTCGTCTCGTCGTGCTGATCAAGAATATATATACTTTATATAGTCGGAGATGTCTCCTTCACTGCGTTGCAAACTTCATGACAAAGTTAATATACTCTTTTTGCAAGAGTATAAAACCAGTAAGGGAGCTATTTTCGGCTATGCCGAAACTTATATACTCTTGCAATTGTTATTAGGAAATCCTTTTATAATTTTCCAATAAGAATCATATACGCAGCCACGCCCATTTTCTTATTTGTCTTAAAGGAGGCAATGTAGTCAAATTTCACAACATTTTTCAATCTTGTGTCTCGTCTGTTCACAGAGAAGTCCCATTTTTAAGTTTTTAGTTGTATGGGCAGTACCACGCCCTTATGTCCGATTTTTATAAAATTCTGGATTTTAGTCAGGCATTAATAAAGACACGTAATAGCAAAGTTTGGTTTGCTTATATTCAAGAACAAAAAAGTTTTTCTAACAAAAACCGTATTTTTAGCCGATCGTTCCTATAGGAGCTATATGCTATAGTAACCTGATCTTGACCATTTTTACACAGTATCTTTGTTGATGTCAAAAAAGTTCTTGCGCAAAATATTGAGTCGATAACTCCTAAAATACGCTGTTTTTTAAGCAAAAACATCATTTTTGAACGATCGTTCCTATGGCAGCTATATGCTATAGTAGCCCGATCTTGACCATTTTTGCACGGTATCTTGGTTGATGTCAAAAAAGTTTTTGCGCAAAATATTGAGTCGATAACTCCTAAAATACGCGGTTTTTTAAGCAAAAACATAATTTTTGAACGATCGTTTCTATGGGAGCTATATGCTATAGTCATCCGATCAAACTGAATTTTACATACCAAATACCTGCAAGGAGAAGAAAATTTTCTGCGTTTAAAGTTTTTTGCTAACTTTAAAACTCTGGCTGGAAATCGCATTGAAACAGACAGACAGACAGACGGACAGACGGACATCGTTATTTGAACTCGTCTCGTCGTGCTGATCAAGAATATATATACTTTATATAGTCGGAAATGTCTCCTTCACTGCGTTGCAAACTTCATGACAAAGTTAATATACTCATTTTGCAAGAGTATAAAAAGTGCCAATATATTAAGCTGTAAGTTATTATATTTGTAATATTTTTTTCTGAAACTTTGGTTTAATAAACTTCAATGTGTAATAAATAATTATTATTACTTTTATAAAATCATCAAAATTTCTATTAAAAAAAAATATTATAAATATTCGAGTTTTCGTGACTCTAAGGAGACGTAACCCCCTAAAGAAAGTGCAGGGGAACAGGCGAATATGCGCGAGATTTTCAAGATAGTAAGGATATCGCAGGCAAAAAGCTAGTCAAGATCAGGTCAGGACTTATAATTTGCGGCGACGCGAATGGTGACCAGAAGTCGGACAGAAAGGCGGGCACGTACGGCTGACGTTAGTGAATTAAAATTATTAGCTATCTCCGAGGATATGGAGCAAGAGAGAGCAGTGGATGTAGGGGGTAGGGTGTCAATTTAAATGCTGTAAAATATTTGCTTAGTACTAGTATAGGCCATAGGGGTGACTTACCTTATTAACTAAACGTTTTAGCGTTGATACCTGAAATGGAAAAAATGGATTTTAGTGTAGATTTAGCAGTGCAGTAATAAGACAAAAAAAAGAAAATTAAATCATCTGTAGCCATTGCAAGCACAATTAGCCGGTTGAAGGTCGATGACTGTACGCAGAGAAAAGGGAAGATCTAAATCTAAATGACCAAATGCCCAAGCTGCCCCGTGGAAAATAAAGTTTGGCTCTTCAAATATCTACTGTTTATGAACGCTCCTAATCAGCCAAGCACTGCTGTGTTTTTTCTTCTTTAACTTTACTTTACTTTTACTTTGTTACTTCTTCTAGCTTTAAGAAACTCCATACAAATAAATTAATTTATTTTTGTCTTTCTACCTTATCGTTTTGTATTCGCATGTACATTCCTTTTCTCTACTAATTTTACAATCATGCGGACAGTTGCGTTCTATCGATCAAACGGATAAGACCAACCAAATATACAGCCCATTATTTAAATCGTTTTGTGTTTTTATTTTAGATTTTCATTCATCATATACATAAAGAAAAACAAACTAAATACCAAGAATAAGAAAAAAAAGATATAAATAAAAAACGAAACTAGTAAAGGCGGTATAGTTGAGTATACTCAATTATATAATACCCTGCACACACCCTCACCCATTTAAATGGTGTTCCAGTTATCAAAAAAATCAGTCAAAAGTAAGGAATTTACGAAAAATTCGATTTGGTTGGTCTCTGAGGGGGGAAGCTATTAAATAAAAGGGTGTTTGTCGGTATGCAGTTTAAAGGCCGTATATTAACTGAATCTGCATACAAAATGTCAGACACGTATTTTTCATAGCTGTGGAGATATACATATTTTAATAAAAATAAACTGGAATTTACCCAAAATTTAAGTTTGCCGGCCTTTAATGGGTAGCTCAAATACAAAATGGCTATTTTTGGTATGCAGTCTTAAGAAATTATATATACTTTGTCTACGAACAAAATTTCAGGTCCATACCTTCAACAATGCAAAAATGCTTTGACATGCAAATACTATTTGAGAGGTAATAAAGGGTAGGAAGGAAAAATTTGGTATGCAGTCTTAAAGACATACATCTATTAAGTCTGCATACAAAGTTTCAATTTCGTATCTGTTATAGTTGTGGAGATATACAAATTTTTGTAAAAAAAAGTGGAATTTACGGAAAATTTAAGTTTAATGGTCTTTGAGGGGTAGTCGTAAATACAGGGGGGTATTTACTTGTGGGCAGTCTCAAGGACATGTATTTACTGAGTCTACATACAAAATTTCAGGTCCGTATGTTTTATAGTTTTGAAGATATAGTAATTAACAATAAAACACTTTTTGAGGGGAAATAAAAAAAAGGGGGGAAAATTGTAGTAAGCAGTTTTATAGAACTTTTCATACTTAGTCTACTAACCAGCATTCAACATTCTAGTGGGCGTAGCTGGTTGGGCGGGAAGGAGTGGGCTGCTCCGAGTATCACCTGGAAATCTCAAGTCTCTATCTTTTATAGTTTTCGAGAACCATTGGTGAGGACGAACGGACGGACAGACGATCAGACGAACGGACATCGCTTAATCAATTTGTGTTGTCATCCTGATCAAGAATATGTATACTTTATGGGGTCCCCCTCCCCCTCCTTCTATGCGTTACATACATTTCGGCCAAACAAACACAATATACCCTGGTACAGTATGTAGAGGGTATAAAAATAGTTTCATATATTATCCATTTTATTCGGCTAGCAACAAATGGACAACGCGCAACGTGCATGGCAATTTTCTTTGCTCAGTTATGAAAGAGTCTGGGCTTAACAGCAATCTATTCAACAAATTCTTATTTGTGCCAACTCGTAACATTTTTCTGGTGTGAGACTCTCTAAATTTTTTAATATCGTTATTTTTGGATTCGCCTGCTGCTTCAAACAACTCTTCTATCGAAACAAGCGTATTTATTTTATAGCCAGATGCCATGCATTACAGTAATGTCACACACCTAATCAAAACATTTTCATCCAATCCTGTTATATCAACAGACAATTCCATATCGCTACAAAATCTGCTTGCCGTATTACCGTCATATGAAGTTCCACTACCTCCACTCCTCGATTTGTCGACATGTAATGACATCTGAGCGCGAAAGCCTGGTTTGTCGAATCATCAGTGTTAATGTTCAATGTTTTCTGTTTATATTCGGAATGACCAGTACTGCCGTTAAATCCCTACTTGCCAATTAAAATCAAGTCAGCTACGATATCATCACCAATTCAGTCAAGGACATCAGCTTGAAGTTTTACAATTCGCAACTCCGTGTAATCCAACAAGCCTTGCAGCTCAATTTCTGCTTGGGCTTGGCTGCCAGAAGTTTTTCGTAGCTTGGTAGTAAATTAAAGGAAGTCTTACCATTAACAAAACTACGAATAAGCGAATATTGATGTTTACTCATGTCTGTATCAAGAAAGAGTGACAAGAATTTATCCACATTAAATTCGGTAAACGTTGGTTGGGATGAGCGTAAGACAGTAGCAATAGATTCGTCGGTTTTTGACAGCCCAGCAGTTCTTCGTCGTTTTGTCCATTTAGAAGCCACCATAAAATCTATTTTCGTTCGTCTATGGTCAGGACTTTTGGATGTTGATAGAGACACCTTTTGGGCACAGCTTAACAGAATTGTTTCTTTTCCATTCATCCAATCAGAATGATATTGGAGAATTGATGATTTCTTCCGTTTGTAATTTTTCCAAAGCGTTACAATCGCTTCTAGACCTGCAATCAATTTTGTTTGTCTTTCTATGTTGCTGTCGTTTTGGCTGCACCATAAATTAACTAGTAAGGATTACAGTTCAGAGTCCCCGAAATCGAAATACCCGGTACCTTCAATTTGTAACGTCTATAATAAGTCATTGCCCATACCTAACGGAGGGGGTTTAAAAATGAAACAGATTTACTTTCCTTTCAATATAATACATACCAAATTTTACTTTTCAATCGATTCTAGAGATTTTTCTATTTTGGCTATAAAAGGGCGTGGCTGCACCCATTTTTCTAACTACTACAAAACTAATAGTTTTATGAAAGAAAAGGTCGGAACATAAATTGTAGGAAATTTCTTCTAGTTTAATTTAGCATAGATATGTTTTTGTCTTAAGATGAGCAAAAATGGAGATATGGTGAAAAAATTTGGATTTTGGAAGCCATTTTTTCAAAATGTCGGCTCGAGCAGCGGAGAAATGAGGTGGCAAAAATGAAATTCGGAAAGAGCACCCCGAAATACATAAAGATACCAATTTTCAAAGCTCCCGGAAAAACTTTCCACTCAAAACTACCAAATGACTTTATACTCTTATAAATACAAAATAGTTATTATGTCCAATATATATTTTATCTTAAAACAAAAAACCAATATGACGAAGATTGGTACTGCCGGGAATCGAACCCAAAACTTTAGACTTTGGCTCTTACCAATCCGAACAAAAAAAAGTAAAATTAAACAGTATAATTACAGAATGTAGAATAGCAGCAACTGTTGTTCATTTGCAGCCACATTTAGAACTTCGTAAACCAACTTCGTAAGACCCATTTTGTGTGGCTTTTTTTGTAGCGAATGTGTGAGGGGACTGTCATATCGTTGCTTTCTTTTTGAAAGGAGTGTGTAAGTGAACTTCCTCGGAAAAAGCGACTCGTAAGGCTTAGAAGGCACTTTTGTGCTTAATTATCAGGCATGTCGAACCAAGTTTGCAAGTCGTAAATGTCCCATTGGGTTCTTTACGATAAAACGAAAATTTTGACAAGCCAAAATAGCCTCGATTTATTGTAAAGCGCCTTAATCAATTTGTATGGGAATACCTTATAAAAGAATCTCCCGAAAAAACAGATATACATATGTCAACTTACACTAGTCAAAGAGAATTAAAATTAAGAAGAGACCAAAGCTCGCTCACGAAGAGCTTTAAAAAAATTGTGAGATAACATCTCATGAAGAAAATTCTTGACAGAGATTGAAGATAAACCAGAAAGGGATTATTCTCTTGCAAACGTTTTCCTAATTATTCTTATTGGGGAAAATATTTTAATTGATTTTCCAATAAGAACCATATCCGTAGCCACTCCCTTTTTCTAATTCGTCAAGGACAAGCCAATGCAGTCAGACTTCACTACATATAGCTGACTTGAAGCTCAACAAGATAGAATAGGAAAATGGGCGTGACCACAGGCACATATAGTACATATTTAATATACATAGTTATATCTCTTGAACCATATGACTTACAGGAATGAAACACGGTGTGCATTGCTATTGTTATATAGTGTAATAAAATTCAATCACCAAATAGGCGTGGCCACGACCACATATAGCTAAAACAAAAAAAACGTAGTATCTCTAAAACCAATTAATCTAGAAGAATAAGCATTGGTATATGTGATTTTCAATGGGTGGTCTTTGATGCATCTGCAAAGACTTCATCAGGAAGGTCATTTAATGATATATTGAACGTGGGGCACACCGTTAAGTCAGACCTACTGACAATATTGTTACGATTACGCATGCATCGTTATGTAATCACCGCAGAAGACGAGAAAATGTACCTGCAAATCTTCGTTGATAAGGACGATCAGATGTTTCATTTAATCATTTCCAGTCAGTCAGCTGAGATACTTTCATTTAAGAAAGTTCGCGTATGGCTCTCTTCTTAGTAACACAGCGCCGAAATACGACCTAAAATTTCAAATACAACCTTCCATCTTATCTCCTCCCATAGATTAGAAGATATCAACCTGAAATTTTGTAGAGACCCTTGAATTTTATTTGTCATTGGTCGGATCCAACATGATCGACTAAAAGAAGAAGAAAAGTGAACATCATTTAAATCATTGCATGAATAACTTTTTTTCTGAAAGATAGAGAGCTGAAATTTCACAAGTAGTACTGATTTTTGTTCGAGGTTGCCACCGTTTTCTAGCTATAGAAACCGAAATGGGATCAAAGGGTACGAAATAGTTTATTTCTTATTCCCATCAAACTTGAAAAATACACAAAATATATAAAGTTAAAAAAGCCGCTTCCTCTAGAAAACTAAAAATACAACATACTTAATGCATATTATATGACACTATAATATTGACACCTCTGAATACAATTCGATAACAATAATGAGAGTTGTACATTATCAAAAAAATTTAGTATATTATTAAAAGTTAAAAAAACGTTCAACTTTAAGTGCGTATGTCTAAACTATAAGTCAAATTTCTTTAAGAGTGTCATTTTTTGGATTTTGTCAAGGTGATTCAACCTAAGGCTTTTTTGTGCGACTCTGGAAATTTTTTGCTAACTTTAAAACTCTGGCTGGAAATCGCATTGAAACAGACAGACGGAGAGACGGACATCGATATTTGAAGTCATCTCGTCGTGCTGATCAAGAATATATATAGTCGGAGATATCTCCTTCTCTGCGTTGCAAGCTTCACGACAAAGTTAATATACTCTTTTTGCAAGAGTATAAAAACGTAAATATTATTATTGTTGCAGGCAACTTATATGTAAAAATCTATCATTCTGTGTGAACGCGTCGATCTCGGAAACTTTAATATATAGAACCAAAAATCCTTTTCACGTCGATTTTGCTATTCAATACCCATATCATGTTTTTTTTGGTTTCCCTCCGGAGCTTAGTTTAATGGTGAGGGTCATATAACGAAAGCTACCTGGGGTTAAAAATACAAAACTCGTATTTTCATGGATGGCTATTTAGAAAGTAACATTAAATTTGGAGTGTTTATAGCTGAATTGAAGCCCAAGAAGATAGAATAGAACTAGTAAGAGCGGTATAGTTGAGTATACTCAACCATATAATACCCTGCACATACCCTCACCCATGAAGCCATGAAATAAAGGGGTGTTTTTCGGTATGCAGTTAAACGGACGTTTATTAACTGAACCTGCATACAAAATTACAAACATGTATATTTCATAGTTGTGGAGATATACATATTTTAATAAAAATAAACTGGAATTTACCCAAAATTTAAGTTTGCCGGCCTTTAATGAGTAGTCAAAATACAAAATGGTATTTTCTGGTATGCAGTCTAATGAATTTATATATACTTTGTCTACTTACAAAATTTCAGGTCAGTGCCTCTATTGATTTCGGAGATATAGGCATTGACATACATACACTATTTTAGGGGTAATAAAGGGGAGGGGGTAAAATTGTAGTATGCAGTTTTATAAAAATGTACATACTTAGTCTTTATACTAACTTTCATAGTTCTAGCGTTTCTGGTGTTCAAGTTATAGCCTTTTCAAAAAGTGGGCGTAGCTGGTTGGGCGGGAAGGAGTGGGCGTGGCTCAAAACCCTTCAAACTTGATCTGCTGCCGAGCATCACGAGTCTATCCTCTAAATCTCAAGTCTCTATCTTTTATAGTTTCCGAGAACCATTGGTGAGGACGGACGGACAGACGGACGGACATCGCTTAATCAATTTGTCTTGTCGTTCTGATCAAGAATATATATACTTTATAGGGTCCCCCTCCCTTCCTTCTCAGCGTTACATACATTTCAGCCAAACAAACACAATATACCCTGGTACAGTATGTACAGGGTATAAAAATGGGCGTGGGTACGGCCACTTATAGCCAAAAAAGAAAAACGTTATAGCTCTGGAACCAATTGATGTAGATGACTAAAATATGGTATGTATTATATTGATAGGAAATTAAATCTGTTTCGTTTGAAAAAAGCGGGAGGGGGGGGGGGGGTAGATATGGGTAATGACTTATTTCAGCCGTTACAAATTAAAGGTACAAGGTATTTCAAAGAGAGGGACTCTGGACTGCAATACTTACTGGTTTTTAATTTTTTTTTTACATTTAACATCGTATTTCTCGTTTACATTAGTAAATACCTTCACTTATAACTTACAAGAACGAAAGTTAGAATATATGAAATTGAGATAGAGCGTTTTAAGATTCAATTATAATAATTTTTTGCTGTCAAAACATATGGACTTGCATCAAATTTCGTGTACAAAATTAAATGCTCCGTAAAACTTGAGTCTCTGAGTAAAAATAATGTTTACATGTGATACAAACTTTTCCAAGATGGCCGGGAATATGCCAATGCCGATCCTCGCTCTGGACGCCCAAGAACGTCAACAGATAAAAACGTTCAAGAAGCGAAGAAAATTGTTTTTGAAAATCGTCGAATCACTATTAGAGAAGTTGCTGAGGATGTCGGTATATCGCTTGGCTCGTGCCATAACATTTTTTCTTACTAGCTGAAAAGCACACCAAGTTCGATCAAATGTCAAAGTTTTGATCACTGTTTTCTTCGATTACCAAGGCGTGATGCATCAAGAGTTCTTACCATATAGTCGTACGGTCAATAAACAGTATTATCTGGAAGTTATGCGCCGTTTACGAGGAGCAATACGAAGAAAACGTCCAGAATTGTGGAAAAACAATATATGGCTTTTGCATCACGATAATGCCACCGCTCTCTCATCTTTGCTTGTGAGAGTTTTTTTGGCCAAAAACAACACCACAATCATGCCCCATGTGACTTTTTCTTGTTCCCAAACCTAAAAAGACCTATGAAAGGACGGATATTTCCAACGATTAAAGAGATAGAGAATGCATACAAACATAAAAAATGGCAGCAAATATCGGTTTTTTCACCATATCTCCATTTTGAGACATCTGTCCGAAAAACATCTCTATGTTAAATTAAACTAGAGGAAATTTTCTACAATTTATGTTCAGCCCTTTTTTTTCGTAAAAGTAATAGTTTCGTCGCAAAGTGTAGCAGTTTTGTACACTTGCTCAGATGTATACTCTTCAAGACACCTTTTGTGGTACGCCCATTTTATTTTTGGGATCTTATTTCTTTTTGTCAACATCCTACAGACCCATTTTCGGTGTTATACCTCATTGGGTGCTAGATATATTATTGGTTTTGGTCATATGTGGGCGGTGCCACGGCCATTTTGACATCACAATAGTTTTTAAGCCACACCATGAACATAAGCATGAAGTTTCAAGCTAATTATATAAGAAACATAAAGTTTTTCATACAACGACTTCAATTCTCTTCTCTTCCTTCTCTTCATTTTATAAGGCAGGTACCAGTTCCAGTTGTCCGATCTTAACGAATCCTTTAGGCAACTGGTCTGGTTACATCAAATTACTACTTGTGAAATTTCAGCACTCTATCTTAAGAAACAAAAAAGTTTTCCACACAACTATTTAACCCTTGCTTCTCTTCCTCTTCTTCATTACTGGAACTGGTATCATTTTCATTGTTATACCTCATTGAGGTCCAGATATAAGGAAATTATTGGTTTTGGTCATAAGTGGGCGATGCCACGCCCATTTAGACAACAAAATAGTTTTAACGCTACCGTATGAACATAACTTTGAAATTTCAAGTTAATTGGGTAAACAACAAAAACAGTTTCGCACACAAATATGCTTTTCTTCCTCTTCTTTATTTTGTTAGGCATGACGTTTCGTTACGGCAACATTACTACTTGTGAAATTTCAGCGACCTTTTTTATAAAACAAAGATTTAAATTTTGTTTTCTTCTTCTTTTCGTATGGAGGCTACCAGTTCCAGTGGTTCGATCTTGCTGGTTACGACTTGTGAGGACGCGAATTGTAGGTAAATTCGCGACTCACATGTTGAGATGTCAACATAGTTAATCGACAGCATATAAGTCATCGACGTT